>LGRX02034900.1:0-26687 GCA_001247695.2 Cymbomonas tetramitiformis | reverse complement strand
GGGGATCGTGGACTGAGTGTTGGACTGGGGGATCGTGGACTGAGTGTTGGACTGGGGGATCGTGGACTGAGTATGGATTGAGGCGGGGAGGGTAATACAGCCGGGTCAGAGAAGCCTCGACGAAAGTGGAACGTGGGTGTGCTGGAGGACGCTGCCCAGCCGTCATCAGGCAAAAAGGGTAGGAACGCGAAAGGCGGTAAAGGTAAGTGGGCCCCTGATACAAGACAATGCTCGTGTTTGCCAGCTGGCAAATCGAGCTATGTCATGCGCAGCAAGTCGAGCTATGTCATGCGCAGCAAGTCGAGCTATGTCATGCGCAGCAAGTCGAGTTATGTCATGCGCAGCAAGATGATGCAGTTTGCTTCAAATCTCACACACCGCATCAACTTCTCACTGCAGGTGCACCGACCAAGGGAACCAAGCGGACGCGTGCATCGACAAGGAACAAGTGATCGTCCCTCGGATATCCACAGCCTGTGCAGAGCACCAGCCCTCGGACATGAGGCCTCGATCATCAAGCACCCTCCATTGCTTGCTTGTGGATGTAATTAAGTGAGTGTCGTTGGTCACCTAGTGCGTGGTCGCAACCCTGTCCCGCATAGGGTCGTGGGGAGTAAGATCCAGGACGGAACGCTGCCTGTGCAGATCAGTTGGATAATGAAGTCAGATGGGTGGATGGCCAGTGGCCATGGTCTCTTTCAAATGCAGACTTGAGGTAGTCAGATCCGATGAAGGGGATGCAAGCTACACGTGTACGAACATTAAATTATTGATACATCTACAGAAACCGCAATTTCGGGATGATATCCGATCTGTATGCAAGTGCTGCAAGATGTGGTGCCGTAAAACGTCGGTGGCGCGTTTAATTGAGACTAGCATTATGAAGTAGCCCTTTGAGTTTGGGAACTTGCATGCCATATATATATATCAAAAGTTCCAGTATGCCCATGGTATGCACGATCATGGACATGCGCTGATATGGTAGACTGCACAACGAACTAAAGATATTGATTCACATTATATATTCTACGAAGTGCAGGTAAGGGTACAATGCAGTTTATCATAGCGCACGTTCCCATCTCGATAATTTATGCTCAGAAACTGGGAACCACTTTTGTGAGGAACGTTTTTGAGGGTAGCTCGTAAAAGTGGTTAAAAAAAGAACTTGGTCGAGTAATAAAGGTTTGGTGTCCTCAAAGGTGCTCAAGGCGGCCCACCAATGCGAAGTCCGTCTCGGTACCGCAGGTCATTGCAGGATAGCAGTAGGTGTTTATAGAATGATAAGAAAAGTAGCGCCTTCAGAGTGGGGCGGGGATGCCCCCCTCCCCTCTTCCCGCACTCCCGAGGGTCCCCAGTCCCTACTCGCCCAATTAAGGAATAGAGTAGAAAGCGGCATGACCTGTGCTGGCATTCGTTACACGATGAAGGATCGTAGGTGGAACCGATGACGGGTATGGCCCCTGACAGGAATGACGAGCGATCACAGGCATGCCATATACAGCCATGACCCGTCATGGGCATGACCGATTCGAATAATGAATGAAACACAAAGAATTTAGAGACGATGGAAAATCAAGATTCCATGCATTCACCAATGATAATAGCAACGGGAATACCTAAGGCACAACCCTTTGGCATTTTGGTCGAGTGGCATTTCGAGATTGGTATTTTGTAAAAAGCATACAACGCCCTGGGTTCGAATCCCAGTGTGGGCGAAATTTGAGTTTCAGTTGTATCGAAGTTTGGAAGAACAGAAATCGATGTTCAGTCCTCGATCGTCGACAATATCGATTGTCGCACGCGATTCGATGTGAAAACCAAGAGTATTCGACGAAAATTTAGCGGCGCAGAGATGGAGGGGGGGAGGGGAGGGGGGATTCTCTCACGATGCCTCAACGCCAAATTTCGGGGGCGGGTCACTCGGGACGCGAAGTCCCGCGAGTTCGAAAGAAACTCGTGTGATTTTTGGGGCGGGTGCGAGAATTGGAGCAGTACGAGGGGGGCGGCAAGCGTCACTTATTTACAAATGCTACATTGAATTCTACATTATAATAATGCTATTGATAGAAAAAAACACAATCGTCGGAACAACAACAACAACAACAAATCAATATCGCTACGGTCGACGGATGGAGCATACAGGATCGTTTTTATGGCGAATCAAAACCCAGATACATATATGGGTGATCCTGGATGCCTCTAATATACGGTGCCATATCAATACATTTGTATTCGATGTGGTGGTGTCTTTAGAGTGATATAATATATGTGATCGTATGCTTCGGCGCCCTTTAAGTCGGCGTATTCAAGCTCCGAGTTAATAAAGTAGGCACGATGGAATCTGCGATGGAATCCCCGTGTGGTGCTGATGCTTAAACTGCTTACGTCGAACCCTTGCATTTCATGATACTAAACTAGCCAAACTTTCCCTTCCCCACCAACGTCCCTCGCTCCCAATTACGAGGCGCGATCATATGGACCCCCATGCATGCGATGCGCAATTCCATTTTAATATATGCTAGAGGTTTATTGTGGATGCCACATCATGCTCGCACGGCGCCATTGTGCCTTTTCAAAGCGAACACGCGATCACACAAATTCCCACATGTTACACATTTTTGCGTCAAACCTAGATACGTGTATTCAAGCGCACGATATACGGTGTACTTAGGAAACGTGTGATACTCTGGTCCCAGACGCATGATGCGAACCTCTGTACCATCTAAGATGGCAATTTAAGTATGCATCCTCCCAATGGTTTGCTCTCCCAAGCAATGCTTTATCACAACCCCAAATAATACATAACACAAACAGACATTGCCAGTGCGGTACGTGAAGCAATAAAGTTAAGCCGCTGCTATTTATTTTGTTTAGAACTACAACGATACATTACTTATTTAGTCAATGAAAATGCTGCGGCGCTCCCAGATGCCACGCACATGTGCATTGTGAAGTTTTCTTGACATGGTACATTTTCTTCATTCTTACATTACAATATTAAGTCATACGCTGCTGAGATACTCTTGGTGTAGTGTATCATCTAAGCAGCAGCAATTACATACGAGTGGCCACCTCTGGGATCCAGGTGCCATGCAGCCCATTTGGCACGGGCTGCGGGGTCCTTAGCACAGTGAGCGGGCCTTGGCTCAAGTTCTTAGCATCCAGTATTACCACAAAGGAATGCCCTTCGTCGGGGTCCGATCCAAAAGCAATTAAAAACCTGTTCCCATGTGCCAATCGCCATGACAGCCAACCAACGACAATCGCACGAGTCAAGGAAGTCTAGTACAAAGCACGCATAAATGCCAAGGTGATATCATGTAACGTGTCACATGTACCAAGTAGCACCCGCTGCTTATGCCAGGCAGAATATGCTGCAATCACAGCAAGCCACTGCTTGCAGCAGACCTTCAGGACAATGTCAAAACCTGGTTCTTCTATCACAGCATAAGGCTCTACACACAAGCTCAACACGCACCCATCGTCTTCTGCCTGATGGCAAGCAGCTGCTTCCTCCCCCTCCTCTGTATCCAAGCGTCGAGGCACAAATTGAGGCTCGCTTAGCGACTGACCTGCACGGTCATCGCACACAAGCCAGCACCATAATCAGCCTGCAAATCAATTCATAGAGCAAGCCAACAGCTTCGGTGTGAATGGAGTACAGGCTCTAGACACCAGGATGATCCCAGCAAGTAGCTAGTTGCCCGAAGTATGCCTCGGAGACGGTCATAAGTGCATCCCGCAACGAGCCTGAAATAATATGAACCTTCTGTGTAAGGTCGGGATTGCAGCCACGGCAAGCAAGCGATTAGGTCATGTCCCTTCCCAGCCATTCGATGACGACCTAGAGTCGAGCCCTCCCTTCGCCAAGCGCGACGAACGCCAACTTCGAACCCTTCGAACCACTCTACGCCCCCTCATTGTAGAGAACTCCATTTCAATCTATGGCACGCCCCCAATTGGTAGGCTGATGCATGCAGGGAGGCATGCGATCCATTTTACATCGAAGGGTAGAATAGATCCGTGGCATTCCCTGCACAACACGTTTCCCGCATGTTCGGCTGTGCAACCTCGACCCCCAGCATCGAAACAACTCCGTCAAGTCCTGGCATTCATCGGGAGATGAGTGGATGCAGGCCCGCACCAGCTGGCAGCCTCCATTCATCTACCACCTTGCCCGCTCGCATGTCATACTTGACCACTGCCCCAAAGGTGACGGCCTCCCAGGGGTTTTTCCACGTGGACATTTTGCCGCAGGCGGTGGTCTCCACGCAATACGCCCATTGGTAGGGCTTGCCCTGCGAGAGATTTAAGGCGCGAGACATGCCGCAGGGGAGCTCCGGCCAGTAAGCAACACTTGGGACTGAGAGATTTAAGGCGCGAGACATGCCGCAGGGGAGCTCCGGCCAGTAAGCAACACTTGGGACTGAGAGTGAAACTTAGGGAGCTCGTGGCGGGCAGAAGCGATGGTGAGCCACGTGGAGGGCAGACAGGTGCATATGCAGAGGGCCGCACTGTTTAGTCCCAGGGAGGTCTGACGGTGGAAAGCTACGCACAGTGAAAACTGGACCGCACCATGTATGCCTCGTTAATCCGAGGGAACTCTGTCGGAGTGGCATCCAATAATCGCTCCGTGACGCCGCGCCCGTTGGTGCCGGGTGTGAGACGCCATTCATACATGAAGGCAGGGTTGTACGCGAAATAAGGATCTCGCTCCAGTACAAATCGTCCCCCATGCAGCACAATCTCCCCGGTCTCCTCATCCTGACCACACAATCTCCACAGCCACCAAATCCGGACCACACAATCTCCACAGCCACCAAATCCGCACCACGCAATCTCTATAGTCGCCAAATCCTAAATCCAATGCCATGCAGTGCGCAGGCAGGCGGGCGTACCCATTACACTTGCTATAGGGCGGCGGGCGGTGGCTTCGGCAGTTGTCATAAATGCGCCGTCCGACCTCCCCGAGAGGTCGGCCATCTCACAAAGATTTGGGATATCCATCCAGGGAGCTCATGACATTGGACGCCACCTGGCAACTGGATTTGGAAGCGACCACTCAGGTCGAGTAAGTCTGTCTCAGCCATCCCGGGGGCTCTCCACGGTGGGCAAGTACGGTGCATCAGGTGCCCGTCGCCGGAGGGCCTCACCTCATATGCATTGACAGTATGGAACACGTTGCACGGCTCCACGAGGAACCACTCAACGTCCCCACCGTAACGCGGAATCACCCCAATGCGTGCCGGGTGGCTCTCGTCCACACCGAACGGGAATCGGCCTTCTGCAGGGGGCACCCGGGCACGCAGCGCTCGCTCAGCGGCCACGTCAGCTTCGGGCAACCGTGATGACGTGGAGGCTGCTCTCCGCACAACCCTTAGGCATGAGCGCCGACTCACAGGTGGCACCTTCCGCACATCGGCGGTCATCTGCGGGCACACCCTCTTCGACCTTGCGTGCTGGCAACGCTGACACCGCCGACGCTGCCCAACAACACACCTGCTTCGACCTGACATCCTGGCAAGTGACACTGGGACCACCGAGCCTGCTGCACATATCCCGTGCTGATGGCGGTCAGGGCTCGCACGGATGAGGTTGTTGTTGTCGAACACCAGGGGCGTGTCGAACACCAGGCTGTAACTCTCCGTGATGGCCATGTCGTGCGCCATGCAGCACCGCTCCAGATCAAGCGGCTGCGTCAGCGCCTTGCGGCCGTCGCGGCGGAACACGCTGTAAAGCATGTGTGGCTTCGACTCCGCCCGGTACCCGAATACCATCATGTCGCCAGTGCTCGGACACACCTGCACACCATGCCAACTGCGTCATCCGTCCGGTCTCAGCCCAGATGGGAGTTCAAAGCAGCCATCCACCGTCCGGGTGATGCCTCTGACCCGCGTGCTGTGCCGTCCGATCTCATCCCAGATGGGAGTTCAAAGCAGCCATCCACCGTCCGGGTGATGCCTCTGAGCCGTGTGCTGTGCCGTCCGATCTCAGCCCAGATGGGAGTGCAAAGCAGCCATCCACCTTCCGGGTGATGCCTCTGAGCCGTGTGCTGTGCCGTCCGATCTCAGACCAGATGGGAGTGGAAGCCACCTGAAGAGAAATGTGACTATGAATTGGAGTGCAACGGACCTTTCATCGCTTCGGACATTGAATCCGTGACTCCTACTTTAGTTGACACGGGATGGTGCATGCCCCCCGTGTGTCACTGCGCAGCAGTACAAGTGGCCACGAAGCGCCGCGGCCACTCCGCTCGGTTCCCGCGGAGATGCGAGCAGAGCTGACACCTCGGAGAACCCCGGCTGCTTCGAGGGAGCCGCGGCTCTCTGCGGGCCACTTTAGAACGGCGCCGGCTTCAGATTCAGCTGTCCTTCGCTATTTACGTGTGCCCTCACCGGCAACTGCCTTCCCCCTCATGGTGATCATACCACTCTCGTCCCTACAGTCATGTGCTGGAATTTCGTCAGCAGGCGTTTGAGTCTCTGTCAGGTTTTCTGCACTTCCTCTCTCTCTTATTCTGTCCCAACACATTGGAATCATTGGAGTGGCACACATTCGCCTCAGGCACGCTGAGGTTAGCTCACACTGCCCGGTCTGGACCTGCCAGGCAAGTGCCCAAGCGCACGGCTGTGCATGGCGCTGGTAGCTGAGCGGGAAGGTGGGCGTAGACAGAGGAAAGGAATCCTGGGAAGGTGGTGGTGGTGTCGTGGTGGGCTGAGCCGTAAACTTGCTGCGTAAGGTCAGCACAGAGCCTAAGAGCCGTGCATGCAATTCCGCTCCCGGCGATCCAACGGACGGGAACCTGCGCCATGGTAGGTGGATGGCGCACCTTGGGATGAGCCGCGAACGGATGTGTCAGCGCACCCTCGAAATCGTACTTCGCGTTTACAGTTTCCAGCCTGCCCTCAGAGGCGTCAAGGCTCTGACCCCAGACCCTCCAGCCTGCCCTCAAGAGGTGTCAAGGCTCTGACCCTCCAGCCTGCCCTCAAGAGGCGTCAAGGCTCTGACCCTCCAGCCTGCCCTCAAGAGGCGGCAAGGCTCTGACCCTCCAGCCTGCCCTCAAGAGGCGTCAAGGCTCTGACCCTCCAGCCTGCCCTCAAGAGGCGTCAAGGCTCTGACCCTCCAGCCTGCCCTCAAGAGGCAAGGCTCTGACCCTCCAGCCTGCCCTCAAGAGGCGTCATGGCTCTGACCCTCCACAGCTCTTGCTGAGCTGGAGCGTTGATAGAGCGGAGCAGTAGAGCTCATGCTGAGCTGGCACCTCTACGGAGACAAGCTGCTGGAAAGTAGGACTGGCGGCGCGGGGCCTGAAAGAGCACACCAGCTCCACGGGTAGAGAGGCCTCCATGAGTGCGAGCAGCTCACCAGCTCCACGGGCAGAGAGGCCTCCATGAGTGCGAGCAGCTTGCCGTTGAAGTACAGCAGCGCCGTGTTGGCCGTACTCTTGAACGTGGTGCCAGTGCGCAACAAGTTCTTCAGCAGGTTTCCCAGCAGTGTGTACCTGGGCGCAGCGCCATCGCCTGGTGAATAACAGCCACGCTCTTCCCGGAACCAAGACGCCGAGACTCCCCACCTCGCTTCCCTCTTGCTGCACAGTCGTGCTGCCCGAAGACCATCCTGGGTCGCGGGCAAGCGCGAGAGGTGTGCTCGACACACAGGTGAACAGGCCATTCTCTTATGAAGGCAGACAGGGGTGCAGTGTCGTGATGCATTACCGTACCACGATTTGGAACACGCAGTTTTGGCACTAAAGACTCGAGGATTCCTGATTTTGGATTTTCGTTCAGTTTTTCTTAGAGTCTTGGAAGGCAATTTTTGCGAGTGCTGGAAGCCACTTTTGCAACTTCACTGACTGCCAGAAGCCAGGTGGTGGAAAGACGAAAGTCCTGTACCCGTTATAAACAAGCACTCCGTCGTACAGCTTTCTGCCTGCATTCTTCTCCCTCACATGCGATTCCGTCTCTATCTGCACGACAATCGCGGGTACTTGTCAGCAGGCGGCAAGAGTTCAGCGTACAAGGCTGTGCTTCATCTCTTGCATCAGCGAACACTTCTGTATATCAGCCATGAAGAGACTGTGTATTGAGCGATGGTGCAAGTTGGGTGAGGCATATCCAGCTCTGAGGGGGTGCCGGTAATGCATACACGTCGATATGACCAGCTGGCTCGGTCTTCGGATTGTATTGGACGGAGAAAGTTGCTTGCTCCTTCGAGCTGACGTGTACTGTCCTGAGCAGGTTCTGTTCGGTGAAAAGCGGGAGAAAAGTACTCATTGGGGATGCACGATGAGCGATACTGTCACAGGGTTGAAAGACTGGCTGTACCAGTTTCAAGGGTGGAATCAAAGCTTCACTCAAGGGAAAGGCTGGCAAGTATGGGGCACGTTTAAGAAAGCAAGGCTTGAGGTTCAGAGGGGGTTGGCTGTGCCCATACATAACGGTTAAAATACGCAGCCGTTCCGTTCCCGGGGAATACCGCCGCGTGGATCTGACAGAAGCACCATGCGAGCTTCGTTAGATTACCATCCAAAAGCGGCATCAGGAGTGGCAGCGTCGTTAGTGCACTATCAGGCAGATACATGGACATCGAGGCTTGAGTCGTACCATGCCGTCAGCGTCAAAATAATGGTCCTCTCCGCGATCACTGTAATACGGATGGTTAGGACCGTTGCGAAGATATGTCCCTGTAGGAAAGCCAGCTGGAAGCTGCATAGTGAGGCGGGGAAATCAGTCCTTCACGCAGGAAACGTGCACAACTTGGATTGGAAGAGGGGCAGGAGTAGATAAAGAGCAGCGCAACACTTTAATGAGCGGACTTGTGGGAGTTGTGAACGAGCGCTCAAGGCTCTGTATATTGAAACTTCACAGTGATGGGCTTTTACATGTTTTATATCAATTGAGGTGATAAAAATAAGCGTATCAACAGCTCCTGCAAAAGTCAAGTTCGTGCATGGTTTATCTGGTGGGTCGACGCAGCGCAGTTGTGTGGCTCTCCCGTGTGGGCCCGAAGTCTCAATTTCACACCGAGAGCTCATATCGACGAGTAAACAGCTACTCTATTCGGCCTCCGCGATCAACAAACACCAAAATAACGGCCCAGGGGCAAATGTAGCAGTCAAAACTGTTTGCGAAAACGAGGGCTCGGGTGTCTCGCAGGGAAACACGAGGGAAGATATGCTATACTCTGCAAAGATGCGGATTGTGCCGACTTTGACGCTGCATCAAACAGCGCCCGCTTACCTCGCCGGAAAGCCGTTCTAGTTTGCCAAAGGTTTCCTGGCTCGCTGGCAAGTAAAGAGATCCCGCTTTCGCGCTGTCGTGATTTCGGCGTAACTCGTTGAGCAAGTCCGAAGTCTGGGGTGCTACGACGACTTCAATCGAAGACTTTGCCACGAGATGAAGCGGCAGCATCCTCCTGAAATTGCCCCGAGAACTTTGCTGCACATGGTTAGGACGTGGTCGAGCTGTCCTCTTACTTTGCACAGTGCAGCAATGCACTCCAGCTAAACCAAACGTGCTCAAAAGCTGCATTGCGTTTAAAGGTAAGTCACACTCGGGCCTCGATATGGACAACTCCACTGGTAGTCTATCTACTGATAAATATTCTACACTGTATCAGAAAAGTCTGTCCGTCCATCCCAGATCTGTCAATAGCTGCTACTCGCAGATTACTCGCTCGAAACCCTTTGGAAACCCTCCCGTCCGGCTCGCCTGATCTGTCGTGAGAAGTATGGATGATGGTGCTGGTGGTGAGGATGACAAGACGGGGAAGGAGGACAGGGGGCGGAAGGCCGAGGATAGGGGGGGGGCGGGGGGAAGAGGCTCTCCCCACCCAATCAACACCGCACCTGGTCCTTCGCTTCGTCCTATTGGTAAAAGCTATCTATAGTAATAGTTCATTTTGAATACTTATACTAGAGCTCTATTGGTGACACAATCAACGATGACCTGTAAAAGCTTAGGCTAGTTGACAGTTGTAAGTCTACCGTATTGCGTATAGGTGTGTGAGCTGAAACAACGCGAAAGAAGATGGCTTTTAATGTCGGTGCGCGTACATTAGACTACATCGTTTGGAATACTCTAGGACACACAAGTGATTTTCCCATGTGGCTTATGACTGCTCAGTGAGCTTCAGTTTCTCAATGCTGCGATTCTTTCAGGCGAATCGCCGTGGGGACGCCTATGTGGAACAGCTCGCGAGCAGGATTCCTGCAGAAAGAGAAATCTTTGACTCGGAGTACCACCCTAACTCTCCTGACGATCTTATCTCCAGCTGGAACCAACAATCCCCTTCGAAAGATGGTTGGGGTTCAAGATTTGAATCAAGATTTCAAGCGCTCAGACCATATGTCGGTGACGAAGCTGCCGGATCACTCAAGCTGTCCATCAATCAAAGCATTCGATGCCTTCACGGGGGGTGGCTTTACGGGGGGTGGCTTTTGCGCAGCTCTCTCGTCAGAAAAATGATAACCTTCATTATTGTCGTGCCTATGCTGATATTCGGCATTTCGCTTGCTTCAGCAGTTATTAACGATATTTTCGGTGGTTCCCTCTCCGGCAAAAGTGTCGCACTAGTTGTGAGAGGAACAGGGTCAAGGAATGTGTCCCACCTCCCAGGGTATCTCGAATGCTGCTGGCCAAACCACTACAAAAGCATTGTCAAGCCATTTGAAGAGAGTGGTGCGACGGTAAAGTATTTCTTTAACACGGACATGTGGAAGTTCAATATAACGCTGAATACCTCTTATCTATCCTACATGGAAGCGCACCCTGAGGAAGTCTGGCTTGATCCGCCTACCCACGGATCCACGAACCTGATCCGATCGCTCGAGAGATTTCAGGAATACCGTGATAATTCTGGATTAAATTACGACGTCGTGGTTGTGGTCCCTTCCGATCTCATCTTGAAGTACGCTTTAACGTCGCTTCGTTGGAAGGGTGATGCCGTTTGCAGCTTCTGGTCATCGTGGCTGCCCTGCTTCAAATTTCACTTTTTATGGAGAGAACTTGAAGATGAGGTGCAGCCTGGCCCAGTTTTCCTCACCGTTTTCAGAAGCTCTCGCGCTAAGCAGAGAGGGTTCAAATTAGCATCGCATCTCGAGTGGACCGCAACTAGCTCTAGCCGAAAAAGACAGCCCCACTTTCTTCGAGGCTTCCGGTTCTTGGACGCCAGCCCTGAGGCAGAGCGATTTCAGGCCTGTAGTCCCATTCAGAATATGCATGTGTCACTAGGCACTGTAGTTGCACGACCAATTGATTGTGCATGCCTGGAGGCCGATAGTGAGGTACCGTGGCGTGGCCTCGACAGTATTTGTTCTATGGTCCTAGTTCTGCGTGACACTTCTGACTTAAGCAACTTCGCATGTTGACTGTACGCCTGTGTGCGACATTGGTGCAGGGAAACGTTGATCCCTCACGAACTCTGGTGTCGGACGTTCTGTACGCATTTCCGGGGAGGGACCTGCGCAGTTTTATGGAGACCTTGCAGGGCTTAGCGCGAAGGTCCTCCGAGGTCAACCTGCACCACCTGTACAGCAAGCTGGCGCCGGTGCTGGGAACCTCACATTTAGCTTTTTTGTACGATGGCTCTTGCTACTCCGACACCTTCCACTCGTCTAATCCGTTGTATGAAAGATTGACAGATCGTGCAAACCCTAACTCTGAGCCTATCAAGGAGTGTTGGAATACACCCCTGAAAAGGTTCCTTGGAGCACCATATTTTTCGAGGCCGGACGTCAAAAGCAATCCTATTACTGGGGAAATATAATATGGATACTCGTGGGAAAGCGCGAACACCTGGAGGGCAGGGTGGGGTATGCAAACTTAGCGAAGGTGATATATTCATAGGGCTAGTGTGGCGTGCCCTATCTCTTTAGGCCTGGCGCTTTCTATTTCTTTAATGGCATAAAGTATATATGCACATACATACCGGTATCATTCTCTATTGGCGACCAGTGATTCTAGTGCACATACTCTGATGTTCGAAATTATAGTGTTATATGTGACCATATGCGCGGCAACGAGTATGCAAAAAGGTGCAGAGTATGTTCACAAGTGTGAATGACATGCAGGAGGGTAAAGCTTCACACACGGGTTAGTGTAAGTGAATCTATCAAAATTTCGGACCATGTACATTTTTGTGCCCAATCCTGAAAATATCAAGAATTATTAGCTTGGTATGTGTGCCATCAAAAGTGCATACGCACCCATGTTCATCCGTGCGCCACACACGCACATTCCGCTCACGCGTTGATTTTCCGGGCAATGTTCCAAAAAAAATGTTTTGACTTTGAAATTCTGACCCTAATGAGGGCTGCATTTTGCCACTTTCCACCATCCATCTTTTGCTTTTAGGTACACTTTTTGGGAAATCGTAACCCTCCTTTTTTGAAAAGGGCACCATGTGTGTCCCGTGCACGAACCACTGTTTGGTTGCGTGCGTCTCGACTTGTGTAAGCAGTTATCCCATATTTTCGGCATATCAGCGACATGCCATGATGCGGTGGAGGATTTGAAATTCGAGGGCGAGAACACGCCTCGGTCTAAGTGCAAGCCCATGCCACTGTTCGCCATGCACCTGCAGAGGCTAGGCCTATGGGTATGTATCAACGGAAATTGATACGCAGATTTATCCCCCGTGTAAGGGGTGACTACATCCCCCATCGTCCCGTCGCCCCGAAGCTGAACCCCTGTCAGGGAGTGTTAGGTTGCGCATATGCATATGGACTTCGACTGTGCTCTCTGAATTATGGGAGCAGCTTTCCGCGCGCATCTGCGTACATCGCGCAGACCGAGCAAATTAATTCCACCGAGTTATTTACGCTAAGTCGCGTACAAGCTACTAAATAATGAATAATGCTGAAATGCTAAAATGCTTTCTCATCTGTATTTCAAAAGTCCATGTTATAGACAAGTGCATAGCGTGCCCTGACCACTTTATAAACGAATGTTGAATAATTTTCTCCCCTTCTAGGCCAGTAGCTGCTAATTTCCATCACGGCTTGTCCTTCTGTGTATGGTATATGTTGCTCCTCACAGATATTGTATGGCGATACGATGAGATAGAACACTTAGGAAACGTTGCCTTTATCTCAGAGAATTTGGATGAAGTCGCCAGATGAAGCCCTTTGAGCGCACAGGAACCCACTCTACAACTCAAAAGCTCAAAGGATTTCTTCCGAACAGCAAGGCCTTGCCAATTACTAATGATGAGCTGCCGTTCTCCCGAAGAGCCTTGTAGCTGATGCTCAGGGTTAGCCACTCACGACCGAGCGCACGGCCGCTGCTCCCAAAAGCTTGCCTCAGTGCTCTCTCCCCATTTCCGCGACATCACGACGTCAACAAGTTCTGTCCAGCTATGCACACTGTCCCCCCTAACACCCGGCGCCCACCGCACCACGCCCCCAAGCTTGCTTTCATCTGCCCTTGCAGCAGCGTCGCACACGACTAGGCAGCGCCCCACATCTGCCGCTGCGTCAAGGCGAAGCTCCCCCAGTGCTGCCTGCACCCTGGCCCCCACCAACCACGCAGGCTCCTCGCCCACTTTCGTCATCTTCGAGCCCGTCTCTGTCACATCAGCTGTAGGCGGCATGACAGCAATCGCGTCGAGGGTGTCAGCGTCACCAATCACGCCCAACAGCTTCCGTACCCGTAAGGCATCGCGATTGCATGCCACTGCTACTACCACCACCCCGGCTGCTTTGAGCTCAGCAAGCGCCGCCGCGGCACCTTGCACTGGCCGCCATGCCTCAGGGCGTCCATAATTCTCCCAGAGCGCCTCCAGCAGCTCCATCGTGAGAGGATCCTCTTCTTGTGGCACCCCGAAAGCACCTGCCCCCGCGATGCTCCAGGCTGCGCCTCCGCTGCCCCCTGCAAAGCGCAAAGCAGCGGCCTCGGCCTCGCGCCCATCCTCGGACTTTGCCACATCCATCAGCGTGGCCTCCGAGTTCGCACCCGAGCCGAAGGCCTCAAGCAGCCTGGAGGAAATCAACTCCTCAGACGCTTGAACACCAAGCCGAGCCGCAACGACGCGGGCACACACTGAGGCCACTGGCTCCGCCGGCTCCAGTAGGGGCCCAAAGGCGTCGATGACCAGCACAGGAGGCGAGACACCACTTCTTCTGTTCGGTGCCTCCGCATCCATGGGTAGCACCAGCTCTTGACGGATGGACCGATCGGGTATGCTGTACGGCCAACCGTCATCACGCTGCGAGGCGAGGTGGCGGCTGGTGGCCATCACATGGCGGTGCACGTCGGCGTGACGGGAGGCGGCGAGCCCACAGAGGTTCTGGAAGGTATCCGGGTGGCAGCTGTAGGCGTAGCGGCGGCCGACGGCGTCCGTGACACTGCCACCCACGGCCCGTAGGAGGGCTTCTCCTGCGCAGGAGTCCCACTTCTTGGAGCCGCGGCGCAGCAGCAGCAGGGAGTGCGCGCGGCCCTCGAGCAGCGCCAGAAAGTGGCTCCCGGTGGCACTCACCTGCACCCGGCCCGCAAGGTCAAAAAGGTGCCAATACCGGTTGCACAACAGGAATCGCGCCACATCCTACAGCACAACGATCATCGCGCCACAGCCGTCCCCAAACAAGCCGAGGCACAACCAATGACTGATGAAAACCAAACTTGTGTTGCAACGTCTAAGAATACAGGTGCAAAAGTAGTACAGAAAATCATTGTGGCCCACAGTCGTTTCTCACATTCAGCTGTCCAGCACGTCAGCGGCCAAAGGCGATGTTGTCTGGTCATAACCTCGCTGCCAGCTCCAAAGAGTCAGAGAGCGCACTCCAGCACATCCGCGGCCAAAGGCCCTAGAGCTTAGTTACAGCCATGCCGAAGTGTCAGAGAGCGCACTCCAGCACATCCGCGGCCAAAGGCCCTTGAGCTTAGTTACAGCCATGCCGAAGTTTCAGAGAGCGCACTCCGGCACATCCGCGGCCAAAGGCCCTAGAGCTTAGTTACAGCCATGCCGAAGTGTCAGAAAGGCGGGGAATAGTTTTTAGCGAAGTATAGGTCGAAGCTGTATTGGTTTCGCGCTGTCATGGCCTCACTCGCTGAAGCTCTCAAAAGTCGGACAGCGGTTTAATCACCAATCAACAGTCAACGGTTTTGCGGCCTAGTCGTGTTGAAGCTTTAAAAGGCCGGAGGGCGGATTCCTGGCAATTTGCAACACACCTGAAGCCCAATATGTGCATCAAGCGAAGTCATGACTGGAGGTAAGAGGTCGTCTTTCAAATCGCGGTTGATAGCGACCGCAAAAGGCGGCCAGGTTGCCTCGCCCATCTCACATCCGTGCACTCCGATACCAGGGCCTCCCCATACGACACGCCCAGCTCCGCCACTGTGAAAGGGTTGACCAATGACTCCAGCGACTGGAACGCCGTCGACCGCCACTCCGAGGAGACAGGTGACATTCACGCGCTCCCCTCGTGCATACTCATTCGTGCCGTCCAGTGGATCGATGAACACCACTACTCGCGAAGGGTGCAATGGCCTCTGGAGCCCGAGCGGCCACAGCTCAGAAGCGGCGGCGATGGCGGCGGGAGAGGCTGGAGGTGGCAATGGAGACCTGGCATCCCCACGGAGGTGGCAGGGAGGAGGGCCACCGCTTTAGACTTTAGACCTGCAGGCGCACCAGGCTGGCAAAAAAACATGAGGCGCGGCAGGCTGGCAACGCATGAGGCGCGGCAGGCTGGCAACGCATGAGGCGCGGCAGGCTGGCCAGACATCATCACAGAACACCTAAGAGAGCCACCTACTCCCAGAACACCTAAGAGACCTCGCCTGCTTTCAAGATTCTTCGAGGCGTTGCGAGGACAGCAAGTTCAGATCCGCGAGGCCCGACTGCACCTTTCATTTCGAGAGTGCTACAACCAATGACGGCACGAGACTTCTAAAATGTCATGCCGTGACTTCTGGAAGAGCGCAAGATGAGTTTGTTCACAGAAGGCGCTGACGAGACTTGACTGTGTCACTGCATCTTGGCCGGACTGTCTCAGCGAAAGTGTCTGTGCCGCGATAGGAGGGCCAACCGGGCTTTGGTGTGAAGGGATTCGACGGCGGTATCGAGTGCCTGCTCGGAGCTCTCCTCGGCGACGAGCTGCAAGGAAGGAAAGTATTCCAGCAGGCGGGTCACCAGCATCGATTCTGCCTGCTTCCCCAGCCAACCATAGATTTTGTCTCCTTCCACAGCCGACCATGGACTCTGCCTGCTTCCGCAGCCGGCTGACCCCACTAAAAGGGGGAAGTGCCGAAAGCTCTTGAAACCCACGCGAAAGCTGTTCTGTGGATAAGAAGCTTCCACCATAAACGTGTCCTGGAAAACCCAAAACTCATCCTTCTTGCTGGATTCGCTGAGCGGTTGCGCATTTTTTGGGACCGTGCTACAAGACCTCGGCTACACCCAGACTTGGGTCAAAGGTTACTGTTGCGATAACACCTGTATCAAGAATAAGACTGCGTACACCAATACGTCAACCTAACATTCTACCTTAGACTCCTCTGTGGCGTGACAGAGTTCAGCAATTTTCTGACTCGCCAACGACCGCGAAAGCTATGGGCAAACCCTTACCTGCCGATCAGACTCAGTTTGTGCATCCATAAAGTAGATACCGTCCTGTTCCGTGCTCCCGCCCTTGTCCTTCACTCCCAGATCGCCGCTCGCAGTAACCTTCCGTATGATTTCGCCGGCTTCAGAGGCGAGATCAATCAGCACTGCTACAAGGTTTGGTATAGGTATACGTTCTTCCGCGCCTGTCTCATCTTTAGGGTTTGACAGACCATGATCCCTTCCGTTGGCCACCGCGCGCGCCACCGAGGCATGCTCTCGTCGTACGTTCTCGGACATTCCTTCTCTGCTTTCACAAAATATATAGAAGTCAACTCAGTGCTGACATTCGAACTGCAGCTCCTTACTTTCTTCACACGCACACGTTTTATGGCAAGATTGATCGCCTGCATGGGTAACGCAGTTCCCATCAACCCGTGGATCCATGAACTGCGTGAAAGCGCATCGACAGACTTACCGACGTCGCGATGCAAAGTTGCGCGGGCGGCTAGACAGCTTGGTGTTCGGAGAGTAGCGTCTCCGCTGGCGAATCTTTTGGGCGCTTTCCAAGCGTTGAAAATGGCAGGCGTTGCCGAAGCTTGCAAGCGAGGTTGCTGTGAACTCGCGTAAGGGAGACATAGGGGGGCGCTACTAACGCTGCACGCGTTGTTCGTTATAACAGTTCTCTGGGTTTGTTTAAACACTTAACGTGCAGTCGCGTATACTCACTCGCGTATGACAAAATGAAATTGCAAACCGCGCGTGAGAGTCCTACTTGTGAACGTTCCGGAAGGTAGAGATTCCCTTTTGCATTCGATTGGACGTCTGTCATCTGTATCCCTTACGTTAGTCGTAAGTTGAAGCTAACAGCTATAGGGGGTTTAGGGTTTAGGGTTTTAGGGGAGGGGAAATCGAATCGGCCGCGCAGCCGAGATTGAGAGTAAGCCAGTAATAATAACCAAGCCTACTCAGTACAGTACTGTAATATAGGGGGTACGTGAACGTACAGAATTGGGAAAAAACGGCCCCCTGGTATCCATCATCGCATCATCATCTGTGTGAAGAGTGAAGCCCGCGACAAATAGAGGCGGCCAAGGGGGGAGGAGGAGGGGGTTGGGTACCTCTGGGGGGCTCCGCCCCCAGCTTCATTGTTCACTGATGACCTGGGTTAAATATAATTAAAATTTAATTATTACCGCACTGCGAAGTCATACCTTGTCATTCATGGATGGCCTTTATATTTATATTTAATTTTATTTATACTGTCGTGTCGTGTCGTGTCGTGTCGTGAATGTGTCGTGTCGTGTCGTGTCGTGTCGTGTCGTGTCGTGTCATTGTCGTGTCGTGTCGTGTCGTGTCGTGTGTACAGTGTCACACTGAGTCGTGTGTCACAGCTCACTGTGTCGTGTGTCACAGCTCTACTCTGTGTCGTGTACAGCGTACAGTGTACAGCCTACGATTCTGGCTTCATTTTTTCGCACTGTTAAGGGGAATTCGACAATGACACAGAGAGCGACTGAATTTTCGGAATCCGTTCACACATTTCTCAGATTTGAAGAATGAAGACGTAAAAAAAACTGAGACAGAAATCGTATACAGCGTACAGTGTCACAGTGTCTGGCTTCATTTTTTCGCAATGTTAAGGGGAATTCGACAATGACACAGTGTTAAGAGCGACTGAATTTTATAGGGGGTACGTGAACGTACATGTGGGGAAAAATCATTTTCTATGCAGATTACAAAGTTAGGTGTGATGTAATGATTAGGTTCTATTTTTGAAATTAAGAATGTCGACAAAATTAAAAAGTTTAGGAAGGCGAGTGTCATGCATTATTGGTAATTAGGAATGAGTAGACCCAAACGCATCATCGTAGACTAACCCGTATTAAGATCTTCAAATGTGTAGCCAAAATTTTGTGATACTACGAATATCGCAAGATGAAGGTAGTGTACAATACAACGGAATCGTACTTTATATTTGTGGAATGTAGTATTATTAGGCTGTTAAAAATAATCAAAATGATTGGGCCTTATTTCAATATAGTATATTGATAATACAGTGAGTTGAATGGAATATTGGTAATGAGAAATGAAATGCAATCAAGTACATCAATTATAGATTGAATGAAGGTATTAAAATATTTAAATGTTTGCCTAATTATCAAAAATGTTATGAACATTGCCAGCAATCAAGGTAGGGTACGTTTCAATGTAGTGTTATTATTAGTTTAATCAAAATACTAAGCAAAGGAATCTGAAAAATAGTTTAGTCAAGAATATCACTGAGTATGACAAGTATATGATTGAGTCAAGCAGTTTGGACATTTGAGGTAAGTAATGACCAAAAATTATATACAATGTGTAGCATTCTTTAAGGCTAGGAAGTGGTAACTAAGGTTAACTATGTCTAGGATATATTCTGGTGAGCTAATGTCTGCATGCGTTTTGGCAAGGTTTTCAAGGTTTGGTTGAAGCACCTGCGCGTTTGTTCATTCCAAAAAGCTAGTGTTCAGGATAAACATTTTAAATAACACAGATCCAACTATCCAATTGTAAACTAAAACATAAACATTTACCTGGTGGAACCTCACTGGTTCCAAGGTCCTCCACAGGCCAAGCGCCAAACTCCAAAGCTTTGGGCTGCTTGTCCTTGTTCTTGCGCCGCTTCGCAGGAGGAGGAGGAGGGGTAATGTAATTTTCGTCCTCGCTGTCGCTGTCGATAGTAAGGACTTGACGATTCTGGAACCAATTAGGAGGTTGCCCATATTCTTCGATAAAGGCTGGAGGTAACGCCTTTGTTACTTCCACAATGGCGTCAAGTGTCTGGACAGCTCCAGAGATGTCGCCCAGGTTGCGAGTAAGCGCATATTCGTTGCAGAGGCCTAAATTGTAGAATGTTTCTACCGAAAAATAGATGTCGTAGACTTTACCAACGTCGACATGGTCCATTAATGGACTCGGATCGTCCCTGGTGGACCCAGCAAGAGCTTTCCAGCCCGAACATATAAGGATGTGGCCACAGGCATCCCTGAATATCAGGGTTACTACCGGCTTTTTCTCCTTGGTTTTGGAGAGAGCCTTACTCTTACTCTCAAGGTATGCCATCACCCTGAAATGATCCTGGGTGAGGTCCTCTCCATTTTCGGACTTGGCTTTTATGGTTGCAAACCATGTTTTCTCGAATTTGATGGGTGCAGACATGTTTAACAGTGAATCTGGATAGAGTTGCTGTGGTTGTATTGTCAATAATGGTTTAAACATAGAGTCGTTGAACAATTTGTAGGTTGCTACAAGGAAGTAAGTTCAATCTATAGTATCAAATAGATTTGGTAACTGTGTCTTAATGTTGACAAATGTCATTGTGTAAGTACATGAGCGGCGGCAAATGCATTATTCGTTTGACATGTGTCATTAAAATTTAAATGTTCAACTAGAGAAGAACCAATAACATGAAAGATTGGTAATAGTATAGATTTTTCCGGATAGGAGTTCTTCAAACTTTAATAGCTGGCATGTTTGCGAATGTTTTTTGGAATTGTATTCATAATCTGACAATATCATTGTGTCAACGATAACCGCAAAATGGCGGCATTCATATCATTTTGACATGTAGGTGTCAACACTTAGATCGACCAATAAAATAGAAGATTGAACATCACGGTATCCAAATATCTACAAATCAAATTTCGGTATTTGCAACCAATAGTGTTATTAGAAACATAGTAGCAAATATTTTGAAATTTGATGCCGCTCAACCCCCTTCGAGCCGGCCTCAGCCAACCCCGCAGTGGGCGCCGGGATGAGCCACGACGGGGGCGCGGAAGCCCAATCTCACCCTCATAAATTAAAAGGCCAAATCACCCGCGAGGCTCAAACAGCCCAGTTGTTCTCCCTTTCAAAGAATAAAATTAATAGATAGTAAGTTGTCGATTCCCCTACGGCTCACGGCCACCACAGATTCCCCACACCCCCCCCCAAAAAAAAATGTGAGAAGCAACTTGATTTCCATCGGACTCGGCCAGCCCATACAACTGACGTTCATGACAATGTCATCAACTTTCATTGTCGAAGCTCTCAGCTCAACGGTTTTCGGACTGCGTTTCAGTCATGTCATGTCATACGTTTTTATATCAATGTCGACCACATCCATATATTTATGCTCTTCATCTATTATAAACAATATTAATTATTAATATTTAAAATATTATACTGAACGCTGAACGCTAACGTGATACCGTGAAAATATATAATACTGAACGCCGAAATGAAGTCTCTAAATAAATCACATGACAATGACACGCCATCACGATGACATGGCATGGCATCTGCAGGTTGTCCTTATGACACTTTCGACTTTGGCCCTGTTTAGATTGAGTGCCCGTTATTTTTATCCCATTCAGATTTGAATTTTGCGAGGGTGCTCTAAAGGCTTCAACTTACGGACGTGCTAACAAGTTTTCGTCATGATATACGTCATGATATGTCATTACCCACTCATAACATGAGGCCGATAAGCCGGCCATGCTATTGGCGCATGCCCGCAAATGCCCCATGCCGACCGCTCAACCGAATTTTCTTAAGTTTGGACGGAGGTGGTGGGTCACAAATATCGAGGTGCGCGCCTGCGGAACGAGTGATAAGGAGGTACTATGCCATCCGCCCAATTCCATATTATGAGTTAAGCAAAGAATCGTTGCAAAAGGGTGTCTAGAACTCGAGCTCTCGCTGAAAACGTGAAGACAAGTTACGGGAAACAGGAATCACTATGAGCGGTATGGCAATTCACCCTTAAGGTGTTTAGTCGAGACTACAGTAATCCCTCACCCGTTGAGAAAACTCGACGTTAAGGAATCAACCAACGTTTTCCAAAAATCCCATCACATTTAATACAACCCCCGCATATGTAACAACTCTACGTACATTGAAAGACGCTGGCCTGAATTTTCTGTTTTCTTAAAGGCAAGTGATTTACCGTACTCTCTCACCTGGAAATTTTACTATCATGGGGGATATATGGCGGAGCCCCCCCCACCTCCCCCTAGAACTTTCCGGCCCTTACGGCGCCAAATAATTCACAAGACGCCTACCCCCTCCGCCTCGCTCAAAACGTGTTGGCCCATGCTGGCCAAAATCACAAGGCGTTCCGCGCCTCCCAACCTCCTCACCCCCTCTGATTTTTTTGGCCCCTGCGGGCGAGCGGGGCCAACACTACGAGGCGCTTCGCCCCCCCTCTCCTTCCCCTCGATTTGTTCGGCCCCTGCGGGGCCGAAATTGCGAGGCGCTTCGCGCCTCTCCCCCTCCTCACCCCCCCTGTTCACCCTGAACTTTTTGGCCCCTGCGGAGCCAAGTCAATTGCGAGACGCTTCGCGCCCCCCTCATCCCCCCGAACCTGCGACGCTTCGCGCCCCGAGTTAGCCCCCGAACCGGTGGGGCGCTTCGCGCCCCTGACGCGCGCTCAGAACAGCGCGCTTCGCGCCCCAACCTCGGGGGCGCTTCGCGCCCCCGTAACAATGGCGCTTCGCGCCCCCAACCTCGGGGGCGCTTCGCGCCCCCAACCTCGGGGGCGCTTCGCGCCCCCGAAACAGCGGCGCTTCGCGCCCCAAACCTCGGGGACGCTTCGCGCCCCCGTAACAGCGGCGCTTCGCGCCCCCAACCTCGGGGGCGCTTCGCGCCCCCGAAACAGCGGCGCTTCGCGCCCCCAACCTCGGGGGCGCTTCGCGCCCCCTATTTCCCCCCTGGGAATGACAAAATATCTTACCCTCCCCCCCCCTGGGAATTCGTCATAAAACGGACTTTTTCAAAGAGGGGGACAATCTAAAGATTTTTCCCCAATATTATATTTCCCGATTTTTCAAAAGAGGGGGATCTTCGATTCCATCTCCGATTTTTTCCCCAAAAATGTTTCGTGGAAATGCAAATAATGGCGCATTATTTGTAGTGCAGTCGAGTGGAGCAGGCTGGGTTCAAGGCCTAAAGCACGGAGAGAAGAGAAGAGCTGGCATCATCTTTTGCTTTTGGGTGTCATCTTTTGAACCCCAAAGAGAAGTGAGTACTGAGCCTATAAACTTAGTTCGGGTGAGGCTTTTGGGGATCGCCCATAGCATCTCGCAAGTTACAGACGCTATAGTTTTCTTGGGTTGCGAACTGGCGTAGCGGCAGATGTAATGGTCCTATTGTTTGCGTGGTGAAGGTTTCATCACGTTTTGTGTACGCTGTGCGACACGGCTTATCTTTTCCCGGTTTTGAGGAGAATGTCCCTTTTGCGACGATCTCCTCAACACCGGATCGCGCATCCCCGGAGCAGTGCTTTCCCACACATAGTTACTGTGTAGCCTCCAATTGCACAAGGATTGAGCACATCCTCGACACCGGAACAGCGCGCCTTTCCCTCCAGCTCCCTCGCTTTCCCCTCCGCGTACCGCACCTCCTTCCCACTCACTGCTGTACATACAATCAGCTGGGGTGACGATTGGTGATCAAACCCGAGGACCGATACTATCGGGCGGGCTTCAGTGTGGGCAGGTGATCATCAAGCATGGAAGTAGGCGCCTTGGTGGAGATCTTCGGCCTGGTTGGGGCGAAGCAGCACAACGGCTCCGTGGCGAAGGTGCTCTCGGAAGAGGATATCCGCTTCGGCGTGCAGGTGCTGTATGGGCTGTACGGGCCAGCACCTAAGAAGCGACTCAGCGTCAAGCCGACCAATCTGAAGCCCCTCAGCCCAGCACTGCTTAAGGCGGTGGAGGGCGAAGAGCTCTTCGCACGCAACGACGTCTCGGATGCAGCTGAGTGTGCGCTTCAGGCCCAGAAACTGCAGCTTGACTGCGGGCTTGCTCATAGTTTGCGGATACGCTGTCTGAAGGACATGACATACGACATGATGAAGGTGGCCGATGCCACTCTTAATGCGGTTGCGTGCTGTGGCCTCAACGGCGTTCCCGCAGGGTTTGCGGTGACTGGGGATGGGCACAACGGGGCTCGTGAGACGATAGCCTCCTTGTCGTCCTCGGCTGCCTCCGACAAGGACTGGCCGCGCGAAAACTCAATCGTTTACACCATCGCGCTGGTCGCCACAGCCCTCCGGGAGCAAATCGGCAAAACATGCGCCGCGCGCGCGGATGGTCGGTTTGTGTTGCACCTTCTTGGGTGCCGGTGGCACGTCGAGGGGAGCATTGACGTCAAGCTGCTCATTAAAGTCCTCCGCCGGGTGGCACGCTTCGACAAATTATGCCTTGTTTTCATTGGGCCAGAGCTTGCAGATGTGGACCGTGAAGTTCAAGAAAGCTTCAAACGCGCAGTAAAGGAGAACGAAGTTGTGATCGAAGTCAATGCACAACCGGCAGAAATGCTACCAGCCCAAGGAGAATTCTTGTTGTCAACGGAATCGTCGGTGGAAAGGCCGGACTTGGCGGTCATACTGAACGGAGGGCTGGACGACAACTTCGGCAGCTGGGCGAGTACGCTGTGGCGCCTTCTTGCCCAAGGCATTCCGGCTGCTTTCACAGGTGTGTTTGACAAGATGGAGCTTGCTGGCATTTAAAACGGCATCAATGTAAGGCATGTTGTTTTAAATGTCTGCCACTTTACCAGTGGCAAAGTTCATCAGTGTACCCAAAACCCGAGCATACCTTGAATGGGTGTGGCAAGTTGTGCAAAATGCACGCCACGCTCTACGTTCTTATTTTATTACAAGATTTTATCCAGTCTTGCCGAAAGGCACGTTATTCAGTACATACTTGTTGCGTTGATAATAAGGATGTGTCGTGGCACTCCCAGGCTATGGTGGCACAGATGGGTCTGTATCTGAGACCGACGTCGGAACAGAGGCCATACTTCAGTTATTGGGCGCCAACTTTGTGGCGCCATGCTTTGCCAATCCATTTCGCTTCTCCCATCCGTTCTCACCGGTAGCAGCGGATGCATTTATCCTGTTGACGTGTGGCGGTAATAATTTGGTGCCTGGCAAGGCAACAACTATGCGTGAGGTACAGAGGAAGCATCGCCTTGTGCGTCTTGAGCACCTCGCAAAGCTTAATATACGTTCACATAGGGATGAGGCCGCGGCCAAGTTGCGCGATCTGCGCTCTGCACTGGAGGCAGGAACTGTCACAATCCCTCCTGCGGTTAGTTTCGCTGACATGGAGCAATGGTCATATGGCATGCGCCCCAAAAAATGGTGAACAATTAAGGACACACCATACAACTGATGGGTCAAGAGGAGACATTAACTGCAGATATATGTATATTGCCGGGATGATTGTCATAGGGGGATCCAGAGTGTAACTGACTAAGGGGTGGGCGGCATAGTCTCACATGTTCTGTCAATATCATGGGGCGCACCTGTATTCCCCTCCTTGCCTTGGGCGCGCATATGACATGTTGGAGCATATGGGGAAATGCCCAGTAATGCTCAGTCGTAATACTTGGGGCATGCATGGGTTGACAACCGGCAAGCTTATTTTAGAATCACCCAAATATCTTTTTCGAATTCTCAACTTTTCAACAAATTTGTCCCTAAAAGTTTCGAGAATTTTCAAGAAATCCGGTAAATGTGGTACATTTTCCAAATGGATTGGGGTTGGGCTTTCATTATCAACAAAAGCGGATTAACGGCAATGTTTTCAAACATATAAATATTGCCATCAGAAACAAGGCCAATTCGGCGCTTCAGGGAACAACCGCTTAGACAAGCAAGTGCACAACAACGGTGACCTTGAGAATGAGCCACCCCGCGACCGTGTCTGCTGCATGTGCAAGTGCAGATTTTTGTTGCGAGCTAAGCAAGTTTCGCTAAAATTTGTGGCTGCCGCAAATTGCTGCAAAATTATGGCTGCTGCGAAAAAAATGTGTCTGATGGAACTGAAACTCTCGTTTGGAATTATGAAATTTGAAGATACCATTTCACCATATTTCGCCGGCAAAATGATGTCGCGCGAAAACTGGTAATAAGGTCAGATCGCGATTTCCGTTTGCGATGCCGCTGATGTCGTTCCCACACGATGCCCAATAGGCTTTGCCCTTCGGAGGGACTACTTGTATTCGCAGGGTCTGGCCCATGTTTACAACGCAAAGTCCCCAACTCGCCTTGAGTAGGTGGTCCTGTTCATCACACAATTGCAGATACAATTGTCAATTGTCATTTCTTGAACTCCTTGCGTTGGTGGTCCTGTTCATCACACAATTACAATTACAATTACAATTACAATAGTCAATTCTACAACTCCTTGACTTGGTGGTCCTGTTCGTCGATTACCATTGTCAAACAATTAAATCAAAATTGCGATATCGTGCCGCGTCGTCCGTCGGATTCGATCTTTCATGGAAAGTCGGGAAATATATAGTTATCGGACATAATATAGGTTGTTGGATATATAGCCTAGAGCTCTATACGTATAGTGCTTCAGAATGTTTACATTTGTTTCGTAACTTGAATAAAAGATAAAACGGATAAACGTTAGCTAACGGCTTAAGCCGAGAACCCTAAACTGTGACACCCGTACTACGGAGTACGAGTACCGCATAAGGAAGTGACACACTGTGGTGGACACACCGGCACACCACCCTAGACTGTTACGGAGGAATAGCTAGGGTGGCAAGTCGGGGTTGCTAGGAAACCAAACACCATCTTGCAAACCGCGGTGGAAATAGATTTCTAGTGGAGGCCTGTGCTCTTGGCCAGGGCGGTCCCAATCTAGCTAGCACTGCTATACCTACGGAAGGTTGCTTTGTCTGAAATACAGATTTACTTGCTACTAGGAATACACAGATATACTCCGCCACTTTGTAAGTGGCCCAAAGGCAGGAGTTCACTGTTGCAGTTGTCGGTAGTTGTCAATCGAGTCAGGCAGTTGAAGAATCTCGGTAGTGTCAGGGTCGATCACAGGGTAGATATCTTCCGCGGAGGTGACTCGGCCCGCATTGGGAATTTACTTCGGCCACATTTCGGCCCGTCTCGGCCCGAACCCAAAATTGCCCGCCGCAGGCGCAAAATTTTAATTTTAAGTATGACAATTTGTCAAAAATCGATAAAATTTTGGAAATTTATCGATTTTCCCCTTAATGCGACTCGGCCCATCCGCAACTTTTCCTTCGGCCCGCCTTCGGCCCGGGCCTCCGTGACACGGCCCCGGGCCGGCCAATCCCAGGAAGATATC
>LGRX02034899.1:0-12937 GCA_001247695.2 Cymbomonas tetramitiformis | reverse complement strand
GAGTACACGCCGCACTCCCCCCCCTTTCACCGGAGCGCCAATCCCGGCTGTCCGACCTGCCAGCCGCGCCCCAGAACTCCGAAGAGCCCTGACCGACTGACCGGCCCGCAGCGCGAGATCCCGACTGACCGGACCCGCCGGCCGAGCCGGGGGCGGCGCCGGCCCGACCCCTCCCACGACGACCCGACCGACCGAGGAATTCCTCACCATCCGAACACATTATGCGTGCAATCTAAGTGGAAGTGCTTTATGCTACGCGCGGCAACCAGCACCCGCCGATCCAGAAATTCACCACTTGTGCGCGAGCACAAGCAGCTCACACCGGCCGAAGCGCGGTAATTTCCGGAGAAGAGGGGACTCGAAGACTCAAACTAGAGGTACGCGAGATCGCAAACCGACCCGGAATTTCAGCAAAAGCTACGCAAGATTTAAAAAAATTGCGCAGCGCTTCCGCTGCGAAGGGTCGAAATTGCCGAAAAACTGGGACGATTCGCTCTCGGGCAACCTGCGAAGTACTAAATTACGGCCTAAGGCCGCGAGTGCTTATGCGTGCTAAGTAAAGGGCAACGCGCGCACCCCAAAAGAATTTCGTCGAGCTGAATTTCTTCACTCGGACAAGGCTCCAATGGGACCTGGAACCATCAAACACAACCACCGCCGCGGAACGCACGCCCAAGCACAGACATTCCGATTTCGTAGAAGGCACTACGGGCTAGCTAAACTCGCAAGGCAAGGTTGCATCTAATCAGAATTGCGCAAAAGATCAAGGAAGCGACGCGGAAAAACGGACTAATTACCATTTTGTAGGAGGCTACACTCCAGCTTCTTCACTTCTTTACACTTTCGGGCTTAACTATTACTAACTATTAAACGACCGCACGAGGTATGATTTCGATACTACGGCGGTCAACTATCCGGAATACGGTTTCGGTATTCACTTCAAGTATGCCTTCAATGTATGCTTTCAATACACATATACAGCGGTTACGGTTTCGTACACTTATTATGTTACTTCTCATTCAGTTCAGTTCTCATCTCCGAAACTGGTTACACTTAGAGTTCTTATACATTCACGAACTCTCCCCATAACTCAACTGTACTGAGTACTTCGTACAACAGGCTAGGCACCTCACATCAACATCATTCTGATCGGTCCTACTGTACTCCATACTGGGTACTCTTATAGTTGTAGTTGCGTTTTGTACTTAGCCGTTTTTCTTGCTCTTGTGCTTGCCTCCTAGCACACTTGTTGTGCCTCGTATGTTGACCGGGCTGCTCGGGAGCCGCTGTGGGCTGCGGCGGTACATGAGCGAGCCAAGAGAGCATTGTACGCACCAATCTGGCCTCATCACACGCTTGTGCCTTTTGCGATGGAATCTTTTGGAGGTTTGGGGAAATCGGCGCGGAACTTCTTCGACAGTTGTGTACAGCGCAGGCAAGACCGATTGTTTCAGGAGGAGGAGGCAACATGGAGCACGCGGAGTCTTTTCAACCTATTGGTTGCAGCGGATAGTGGTCGCCTTGCACGGCTCGCAGGGCTACGGAATTGCTTGCAGGGCTAGTCATGATTATCAACATGGGTGAACGCTGAAAATTTGCCTGATGTTTTTCTAGGTTCTTATTTTGGCACAATGAGTTTGTTTGTTTGCTGTGCCTTTGACCTTTCAATTGTGAAAGATGAACCTTACAATAACGTTTATGGTACCTCTTCATATCTCTCTCTCTCTCTCTCTCTCTCTCTCTCTCCCGCTCGCTGCTCTCACACACTGTGGATAATTCCGTCCTGACGTTTTCCTGGGGCGATACTATTTAGAAGTATGTGTCACATGTATAATCAGTAAACATTCGGTGGTCAAGCAGAATATGTTTCGGTTTACTCGAATACCTTGATAATTGACGATTTAACGAAATACGGAAGATTGTAAAACCCCGAACGGTCGGCCGGTCCACCAGACCGCAAGTGACACTGATGCTGACAGGTATGCCGAGACAGTTTCGATCGTAGCAGTCGGGCTGGGGCCTGCACCAGGACACCTGGTCAGGAGTAGCTTCGGAGGCGGGATTTATAGCGGAGGCGGGGGGCAGCAACGGTTTTAATACACACCCCCAAAAAAAAAAAAAAAACGCATTCAGCTTCTAGGGGAATGCACCCTCCCTAGGAGTTGCCGTTTGTCCTTGGGATGCGCAACATCCCCAGAACGCGCATTCGCACTCACAGCAAGGCGGGTGGGACCCGGAGTGCCCCACGGTACCATCATCACACGCACGGGGCAGGCGGGAGTACCCCCGATGATACTCCCATCACGAGCAGAAAACAAACGCGAAGTGACACTAGAACTCAAGCCCAAAGCGCTAAACCCAGTGCGGCACCAATGCAAGGATTGCTTTAAGCTAAACGTGACAGCCAGACTGGATTGAAGTCCATGATGGCGATGGAAGGAGTTTTCCCCACCGACAGGCGGGCGTGTGATTGCCGAACAGCTAAGGTATTCCAACAGCAGTGAGAATAAAGTCCACCGTACTTCATACATCATACTCGAACCGAATTTAATTATACATGCTGTGTGTTTTCGGGTCATCGCATTTTACGATATGCACCTTCGCTGCTCGATGATAGTGGATGACACTGCTAAGGTATAGGCCAACAATAAAGACTCTCTTTCTCTCTCTCTCTCTCTTTACTTTTGCACATACGCACCCACGAATGTCAGGCAGAGGATTAAGCCGCAGAGGGCGAGAACGGAGAGAGCTCCCATACCAATTCCGTACAGGGGAATCCCGCAGCCAACTGTGGAACAGAAGGGCACCCGTGGCCCGCCGCCGCCTCCGCCTCCGACCTCGGCGTCATCGGGATCAGAGCGATGGGAAGCCGAGGTAGTGCCATTCGCATGCGAACGCCTCGCAGAAACCCGCTGCAGCAACCGGCGCACACTAAGTCTGAGTATCAGTTCAAAATTCGTATTCGATTACAGCGTGATAACTAAAATTAAAAAAACCCAGTTCGATTGATTAAGGCGTTGGGGCTCTGAACCGATTCGGTTTTGGGATTTAGGACTCTTACTCGCTTCGGTAGGGCTTTACATCTCTAAATCAATTTGATCGAGGGAAGAAACCAATCCCGCAATCCGATTGCGGGTTTCGAAGCAAGGGCGGTACTCGATTAGTTCAGGAATTATGACTCATCAGTTTGATACGGTATACATCAATCAAACCGATTTGAAATTTGGTGAGTAATTATGATTAATCGTAATGATTCATTACGCACTTCAGAAATTCACCAGTGTTAGGGGGGTGGAGAGAGAATTAAACCACTTCATTCGATTCCAAAACCGGTTACGGAACCAAAACTAATTCCCACCCGTGTTTCGAAAGCACAAATCGATTCGACGATCAACGCCCGCCGTTGTAGGCGCGATTGGTTTTTCTTAAGTATTGTGAATTTCGGGGTATGCCAATTCGGAAAGCGCCCGATAATCGATTACGAAGAGCACTTTTGAAATTTTATCTCTTTGGATCGATTGAGAGAATACTCGGCCAAATCCCGATACCCAGCCTTAGCGCACACCAGACGCCGGCGTCGATATACCGGTTCTGAAGAGGGAACATGGGGGCAGGGGGGTGAAGGAGGCATCGCGGCGCGGGGTGGCTACAAAGACAGCCATGTTGTCGATCTTGTTAGTGATGTCGGAGATGCTGCCACCAGCATCATGTCGGCAGGGTTATCCGCCGCATCCTGCTACCATATTATGTTGCGCCCACAACGAAGCCGTTCAACAGCACCCCCTGCTGAAATCACTGTCGGCGCCCATGTCGGCATCTCGCCAAATGCCTCCGGCCTAGCGGCCGCCGCTTGCTGGAACACTTCACGGACGGCGAGGGAGCGGATGCCGTCGGTAGGCCTCGGCGACAGCGTCGTTATACCGGTGGCGCGGTGATGACGACGGTCGACACCGCAGTACGCGAGCCAATAGACTTCGGTCAGCCCAGTACTAGGGCAGCCGATATACATATCTCTCCCAGGTTAGCATGGAATGTATGATATCCGGGGAAATTTAACGGCCGATCGATCTGTTGAATGGTGGCACGTTGACGATTTGTTTGTGATGACACAATCCGGACTCCCGACTCGCCAAGCATTTTGGACGATGGCACCGTGTCATCACACAGCACTACGATTAGTGGATCGATTCATGTCGGATCGGACTCAGCAAGGTTCATCCTGACAATGAATAGGGGTTACTCCTTATCCGTAAATAGCTGTAAGATAGACTCATGTCTCCAGGAACCCGCTCTCTAGATCCAGGGTTTACTTGATGACCACGAATCGCTAAATCCAGTTCACGTAATCCGTGAGTGGTGGGTTGCAAGATCGGTGTGTGAGCTGCTGGGGAGTCGATAAATGCTTTCTTTGAGGCACAGAAGGTGCAGTCATGTTAGGCGCAGAGTGAAATGATTGGCAATACACTCAGCTGTGCGATGCGCTGGATAACTAATCCTTGGCACTGGAGACCTCACAAAATCCATGCTGTAACGACTCCCAAAATTCTCAAAACTAACACAAACTGAACTATCTTCAGTGTGTCACAGGATATTGTCACTAGTGGTGGGACGCATGGATGGATTGCAACGTGACAACCTCCCTTCAAAAGCTGTAACACAGTATCTTAGTACTACGTTGATTGAACAAAGCAAAATTCATGCAGGTTCTACAATAACAAAAACATGTAATTTTAATCCAAGAACATTTGCAATCAATATGCATATGCCCCTTAGCAGCTTGCTCTGATTCAAGTATCCGGAAGGAAATAGGAACGGCGCGCTCAGTTCGGTACCAAAGCATCATAATGCACCCCACCACAATAGAGAATATGGACCACCTTCTTGCTTGCTGGAACATCGAAGCAAGAAATACGCTTATACACCCCACCGGATCTCTCATATACATGCACACACACGTTCTTCAGGCGAGAGAATGCTGCCATCTCAATACCACCTCCCCACCCACCAACTGCCATACGCCGTGCGTATGCTGCCACCGAGTCCCTGCGCATACTCACATCGCCAACACAATAACCAATGAGCAGACCTTCGCTTCAATTCATATCAATTCAGGCTCAATGCAAACACACTTAGCTGGAGAGTGAGTGACAATAAAAGTGCCAACTAAATTCACTTGAGTACAAAGCCACTGTGTTCACGCAATGGGCGAAAGAAGTTGACTTCCAGCCCGCTGCACACAACAAATGAGGGCATTCGTGTGCACACAGCTGAACCCAACTACCATATGCGAACAGAAAGTCAGGGCTGTAACCTGTATTGATTAATGCTTAAAAAGACTGTTTCCCCTTAGCCCCATATTTAATATCTACCGATTGAATGGCACGTGACATAAAACACAGTAGAGTGGTCGCTCCAGTGTGTGAACGAGAAACCAGGCCAGATGCGGACACACATCCCAAAAGTGGCCTTCGGGTCGCAGTTTATCACAAATGCAGACAAGGACTGGGGTCAGCCCAACAAGGGGCTGAACTAAAAAAGTAATACCTCGAGTCCCATTTGATCCAGTCTTTCAGCGGAGTGTCTGCGATCCTCAGGTCCCCATTCTTCTCTATGAACCCGGCAATCTCTCGGCGCAAGGTACTGGCTGACGTCATATTAGAAAGGCCATGTGATAGTGAGTGAAACATGCAGCTGCCATCTCCAGGCTGGCGAACAACTCGGGCATTCTTCAGAACAAAGTTTCCTCCGTCGCCTCCCATGGAGGGCCCCTTGCCCTTCTGTGCATCCGGGTGGTCCTCGCGCGGCTTCTTGTATATGGGGCACAGGTCCGTCTCGTGCGGGCCATCACATTTGTCACAACACAACTTTCCAGTGGGCGCTGCGGTGGACACTGCTGCTGCTGCTGATTGGCTCGTCCTCCTGCTTAAAAACAATATTGTTGAACCGATCAGCTTCCCGTCCCACAGCTGCTCCCATCCACCTTCAAAGTAACCCTTCCAATTTGCGCTTCCACCTTCTTATGACTCTGCTTTGCAGGGGCGAGCATTGGAGGGCCTAAAGAAGGCCTGAAGAAGGACAGATAACAAGATGGGACTGGACACGTTTGCACCGCGTCTGCTGCAAGTGGTGCACTAATGCTCAGCACTTCCTCGCAGACAAAGGATGATGTGCGCAAGTTAGAGCAAAAACTTGCACCGATAAAAGCCTCAAAATACATGCGTCCAATTCATCGGCGCGGCAAAGAAAAAAATCAGCCACATTAAAACACAATTAAGCCATCTGAAACCACTTCAACAGTAGACAGGGTTCAACACCCGCTCCTTACAACCTCCTGTCACCACTTCAACAGTAGACATGGTTCAACGCCCGCTCCTTACAACCGCCTGTCACCACTTCAACAGTAGACAGGGTTCAACGCCCGCTCCTAAAGCAATGGCGCCCTTCATTGAAGCCCGATTTGTAAAATGCACCCTGCCCCACCTGCTTGGAGTGCCCTCGGACGATTTGTGAAATGCACCCTGCCCCTGCTTGGGTGCCTGGACGATTTTAATGCACCCTGCCCCACCTGTGCAAGATTCTTCTCAGATTGTGAGTGCTTCACCTTTACCTGCTTGGGTTGCAGGACGGTTGTGGCTTCCCTGCCTCACCTGCTTGGGTGCTACAGACGGTTTGTGAAATGCCTACCCCACCTGGCAGATTGTACTCGGGACTTGATTGTGAAATACACCACACTGCCCTCCTTGGAGTGCCCTCGGACGATTGTGAAATGCCACCCTGCCCCACCTGCTTGGAGTGCCCACGGACGATTTGTGAAATGCACCCTGCCCCACCTGCTTGGAGTGCCCTCGGACGAGTTGTTCTCAGATGGTGCTGCTGAGGTAAAGCGGGTTGTGAATCGTGATATGATTGATGCTCCGCCCGGGGAGCGGCTTGGTGGAACCTCCGTTTCGTCCTTAGTCATTCTGCCACAAAAACTCACATCCTCACACTCACATGGCACCTTCGGTATCTCTCAAACACCAAACGCAGCGCGATCGGGTAAGCGTACAATGAATCCTGCACAAGTTGATGCCGGATATCACTTCCACAGCAGTTCCTTCAATGGCAGGGCAGCTGCAAGTTCACCAAGTTGACACAGAGGTGGCAGCACGGGAAGCGCAGGACCCTCTACTATGGTGCCTGGCGGGTGGAGGTGCACGGGGAGCGCAGAACCCTCTACTATGGCGCCTGGCGGGTGGAGGTGCACGGGGGCGCAGGACCCTACTATGAGCCTGGCGGGTGGGGCGAGGCGCAGGACCCTACTATGGCGCCTGGCGGGTGGAGGTGCAGGGAAGCGCAGACCACTATAGCGCCTGGCGGGTGGAGGTGCATGAGGGCGCAGGACCCTACTCACTATGGCGCCTGGCGGGTGGAGGCCACGGGAGCGCAGGACCCTCTACTATGGCGCCTGGCGGGTGTGGAGGTGCAGGGGCGCAGGACCCTCTACTATGGCGCCTGGCGGGTGGAGGTGCACGGGGCGCAGGACCTCTACTATGGCGCCTGGCGGGTGGAGGTGCACAGGAGGCAGAGACCTCACTATGGCGCCTGGCGGGTCCTGGGAGGTGCACAGGGGCCAGAACCTCACTATGGCGCCTGGCGGGTGGAGGTGCGCAGGAAGCGCAGGACCCTCTACTATGGCGCCTGGCGGGTGGAGGTGCACGGGGGGCGCAGGACCCTCTACTATGGCGCCTTGCGGGTGGAGGTGCACAGGAAGCGCAGGTCCCTCTACTATGGCGCCTGGCGGGTGGAGGTGCACGGGGGGCGCAGGACCCTCTACTATGGCGCCTTGCGGGTGGAGGTGCACAGGAAGCGCAGGTCCCTCTACTATGGCGCCTGGCGGGTGGAGGTGCACGGGGGGCGCAGAACCCTCCACTATGGCGCCTGGCGGGTGGAGGTGCACGGGGGGCGCAGAACCCTCCACTATGGCGCCTGGCGGGTGGAGGTGCACGGGGGCGCAGGACCCTCTACTATGGCGCCTGGCGGGTGGAGGTGCACAGGGGGCGCAGGACTCTACTGTGGCGTGTAATGCGTTGAGATGTAGGGGGCACATAGTGCATTACGGTGGCTGGCAGGTGGAGCTGTCACATGATTTTGTGGGTGTGGTTGCAGTTTCGCGTACCGTGGCGAACGAGACGGGGTGCCCGGCCGGCTTCCCTTGCTGCGAGCTCCAGGGTGCAGGCGCTTGTCCTCGGCCACCGCGGTTGCTGTGCGCTCCTGTCCCTGGGAAGAAGGCGGCCACGGCAGAGGCACTACTGCACCAGGGCTAGCCGGGCGGGATCCGAACTTGGACGGTGCCATAACGGCACCGGGTCTTTGCCGGCCGGAGCTACTCGGTCTCGAGGGCATATTCCGCTTAGCTTCCTGCGGGGGCTGGTTCTCCTTCTCCGCGGGGCGGCTCACGCTGTGGCTGCGGCTTTTGCCCGGGGTGGGCAGAGTGTGGCTGGCGAAGTCGCGCCGCGCCCCGGTGTCAGGGCTGCAGGGCTTCACATCCTGCCGGGGGGAAGTCGCTGCCGGGGGATGCGACGTGGCCAACACGCTTTGCTTGGGCTGGGTCGGCCCTGCCCAAGTGGTTTTGTAGTTCCGTAGCCCACCGCTGGAATTCGGCTCCGCTGTCGGGACGTAACCAACGCGTGCGCGGTACTGATTTCGAGCGCTGGTGCCGGCATGCGGTTGGGCAGCTGGTGGGCCGGGTCTGGAGTAGGCCGCGAGGGTAGAGCCGCGGGTGCCCGCTGCTGTGGCGAGGGTTGGGGGACCGCCTCCTACGCGCGCCGCGATGAAGCGGCTGGTTCCGCCTACAGCGGAGTTCTGCTTCACAGACGGAAATCGAACCGAGAGGGCAGCTGTAGCATTTGAAGGGTATCGGAAATCCTGTGAAGAACGTGTGGGTATCCGTGAGAGGAAGAAGCTCTTACTCGAGCGAGAAGCTCGGTAGCAAGAACGCAGATGTACGGCCTTCGCCAGATTCACTGCCACTTAAAACCTAAAGTATTTTCGGGATTCACCTTTGTTGGTAATTTATTATCACTAGTCATGTTCGACGGACATATGTAAAAACTTGACCCAATCGCTTGCTGACGAAAATGCCAGACGAGGGATCACCATTCATCCGCGGCAATACATATCTTGGTTGCAATCATGGAGGCCAACACCACAATCGTGTTCTCGCTCTTAGCATGCACTTGATTTCGGAACCACGACCCTGAGAAGAAGCGTCCGGTTGAATTTTAAGTTCGTGGCAGAAAAAAGGACGGCGCGGTGCATTTTTTTGCCCTGAAGGAAGCGGACTTCGGAGAGTGCTCACAAGCTTCTGGTAGGTTCAAGAGGGCAACCGTTTTAAAAAAATGTGGCCACACAATCAGATACGATGTGGCATTTATCTGCCAGGGCACCCATACCCAGGAGAGAAGTTGCGACAAGCAGCAGTCGCAGAGGTTGCAGGTTGATGGTAATCCTGCCTTCTCGACGCTTTCGTGGTGCAGGAGTTAAGGGCGAAGAATGCGATTATCTTCTTTTAAAAAGCTGTTGGGATTTCATATCTCAGAACGCAGAGAGCACAATGCTTCAGCATCCTCATTTGACATTGTGCACTGCGGGGTACTTTGCACCGTTGGGAAGTGGCTGTTATTAAGGAATCTGGCACTGGTAAATTTCTTTTCACATATATTTATGCACCGAAATGAATTTCAAGGTATTAAAGACATAGATATCGATAATACGTGCTTGGGTAAAGTTAAGCAGAACCAATGTGCTAGATGTTGCCCAAGTATTTTTCACAGGACCGACAGCAACACCGATTCCGTTCTAATACCGGTTGTGCATTTTTTCATGAAACACCTATTCCTTTCAAAACCATTATTTTCTTGAACAACCTCAAGGAAGCGTTTTCAGCGAGGGCCATGACGTCGTCCCACTCAAAAGCCCTTTTATGTAGCTTCAAGATTGAAGGAGAGGGTGAGTGGGAAACACAGTTCTGCAGATCAAATCTTCAGCGGTTATTCGTGAATCGTATCTACATGTTATTCTTTATGAAAACGCAATCGTTCGCCTCAACATTCTGTGACATTGTTACCCTCCCGTCCGCTCGGCAATTATTCCTTCGCTCGACAACATCAACAACTTGAAACAAGAGAACAACCGTGTCACTGTACTTCTCTGGCTTGCCAGAGGTTACGAGCTTCGGCCGCTGCGCGGCCGATCGCGCGATTCTCGACAGACAACAATGGAAAGCAGCTCGTAACCTCCGGTGTAATACAGAAAAATAAAAAAATCCTTAAAAAAGTGAAAAAAAATCGCGTCCGGAGGCTCGTGGTCTCAGCCAGAGTAGTCTCACGTCAGTCCAACGTAAAAAAAAAGGCATCAGGTGGATAAGAAGTTTCACGTCGGAAGCGTGAAGGGGAAACATCGAATTCTTTCCGCTCTTCAATAGAGAGCAAGTCGGGAAACAGACCTGAACTCGTAAGGAACTCCGTTTATTCAGAAGGACGAATCGGAATCTCAGCGGAGTCACGTGTGAATCAATGGACTGGGCGTCACGGCAATTGTCAGGCCGTTGTGCTGTACGAGCTGTGCACTCCGTAATAGCGTTCAAGAGCCCCAGTCCCCGACGTGATGTACATTATGAGACGATCGGAACAAGGTGAGGAAACTATTTCTGTAGGAGGTTCCTTTCGTGCGGGCGCAAAATTTTGTTGTCGCTGCAGTTCGTATTCAGGATGTCACGTTTTCCAGTACAAATTATCTTAGGCTTTTCACGTAGCTGTTCACATTTCAAGTCCGCTCAGGCATATGGTTCCCCCCTAAAAAAACGTGGCATGCTTGGAACTCTGCATTTGGTATGTTCTCTTTCAGAATGTACTTCTGCAGGCCTGCGCCTTCAGTAGGTAGTTGTGAATAGCTACCCACGCCTTTGGTTGTTGCGACATTGTGAACTGCTCATGAGTATGGCGACCGTTACACACCGACTGGCGCGAGTATCAGGCACGTGCAGTTGTGCTATCTTGCAACGGATGCCAGCCTTGTAGTTTTTCTAATCGACTGAACTCGCGCTCGACGCTGAGCAGGAATTTTCTGCAGCCTGGAAGAATCAGGCTCTCCAGGACCGGGCGGACGAGCCTGAATGTGGCTTGCACTGGGGAAAGCCCTTCTGGGAACGAATCAACTAGCCGCAAAAGCCTGCACGGGCGCGCGCGCGCGACAGCAAGATCGACGATCTCGCCTGGACAGCCCGAAAGAACCCTTTCGGAATACCTCGAAACACCAGCCTGTGCGTATGCTTTAATGGAGGCGCATCGTGTCGAGCTGCTCGAGGACGCGCGGTTCCGATGCTATCTCGGGCAAGTGCAATTTCTATCCCTGGTCGTGGAGCCTGAGCTCACGGTGCAGATAGAAAAATCGGGCGAGTCCCCTTCGCGCTATTATCCCCACCATCACCCCGTTATCCGACACGCAACAACCCAAGCCCGCCGTCCGCGGTTAACTGCAACTTCTGCACACAGCGGTCTCAAGGCCCCACTTCCGCCTGCATTACGCAAGAACAGCAGAATGCTCGAGCGTATACGTCTCGCCACGAAGGCGCCGTCTTGCGTTTGCAGCCATCTGAGCGTTGTGCGCCGACCACTTTCATAGGTCTTCTTGCTTCCTCCCTTGCAGCCTCACATCCCGCGCGCATGCTGCGATCTCCTCAGAGACACCGCCCACGCGCGAGGCACACCATCGCGCGGTCTGGGCACGCTCGAAGCCTCCGTGAGAGTATCCCGAGACGCACCCACCCTAGCGCTCGTTCGCTGAGGCAGCGCTCATCAGATGCTGCCGCGTGGCTTGCGCTGACCTAACGCCAGCCCCTCTGGAAGCACATCGACCTGGTGCGCCTATGTGGAGCCCTCGGGAGCGTAATCTTCATCGAACTTGACGTTTATTCGTATACTCCCGCCGTGCCCGCTTCCCGAGGCCGTCTAAAGTTACGGGCTAGATTGATAAAGCAGGAGGGGCGGAGGAAAGCATCATAACGTTGCGCGTCGTGGACTGCCAGCTACGCGGCTTGGGAATGCCAGCCTCGGAAACGGTGCGGCTCACGAGTAGCATCACCGTACGATGTCTTAAATTCCCCGGGTCGAGCACCTGGCGCGTGGAGGTAGAGGGCACGGCCGATCTGAGCGCGGAGTGGCCGGAGTGGATGCGGGGCTCCAGCGTTGCTCAGCCGGTGCTCGCCGGAGTGCTGCAGGTGTGTCTCTCGAGCCCCCGCTTTTAGGGAGTAGCACGACCGAGGCGAAGCACCTGCAACTCCGCAGCTCGCCCCGAGGCCTTTTAGGGAGTAGCACGGCCGAGGCGAAGCACCTGCAACTCCGCAGCTCGCCCCGAGGCCTTTTAGGGAGTAGCACGGCCGAGGCGAAGCACCTGCAACTCCGCAGCTCGCCCGAGGCATCCACGAGCTGTGCATCAGGGTGCTGCAGAAGGGTCAGTGTGGTGGGCCTGTGCCCGCGCCGGGTCTTTGTGCGGTTTGTGCGGTCGAGATCGAGCAGTCGCCAGCTTGACGAATGTAAGGCCAGAGCCTGAGCGGAGAATAAAAAATGCAGTATAGAATACGGTGGGTTTCTTTTAGGCTTGGAGCGTACACTGAGGTATCTCACTGGCGGGGGTGTTTGTGCGCGCCTGGCCGCGCTTTGCTGGGGTGCTGGTGCGAGCAGACCGGGCTGCAGAACATCGTAGAGGGCATGCTGAAGCGCCTCAAGGTGCGCGCTGGCCGTGGGATCCGCCCCTCACGAGTGCCTCAGCCTACAGGGCGCTGCAATTTGTGGAGGTTGCACGCTCAACCTCCTCATTTTCCTATGTGATGCCTAGAGACAGCATGCCCGTGGCTATGTGATGCCTGGAGACAGCATGTCCGTGGCTATGTGGTGCC
>LGRX02034898.1:0-11478 GCA_001247695.2 Cymbomonas tetramitiformis | reverse complement strand
TGACACTCCCCCAGCGAGGGGCGCTGATTGGGGCAGTACCCAATTGACGCCGTTCCATACAGCCTGTGCGGGGGTGCCATCCGGCATGGTATATGGGCGGGGCACCGCAGTGTAGGGCATGGTGGTGCCTGGATGTGGAAGGGGGTGAGCGGAAGCGTATGCGGTGGGAGATGGGAAGGTGATGGGGGAGAACAGTGGGTGGTGTAACGGTTCTGCGCTGACACCCATGCTGGGAAAGGATTCTGATGTCTGCTGTGACATTCTGACTGCTGAGCTGGTTGAGTCTATAGACTGGGTGTGGCAATAGCCACAGGTGAGCAAACGTAGTGAGTGCTTGCCTTTTTATTTAGTCAGACTCGTCCTCGTCGTCAGAAGGAGGGGGGCTAACTTCTGGAGATGGTGGGGCTCCAGCTAGAGGTTCACCAGGAAGCAGAGGGGCGCCTGGATGTAGGAGTGGGTCAGGGTAGTTGAAAACGAAGCCTGGGACCCCCTGATGATACCACTCGCGAAAGTGGCGGTCAGGTGGTACCGCCGAAGGTGCCCGCGCGTCCAGGGTGTATGCTGCGTCCAGGCGTCTAGTTGCCCTCCAACTCGCCGTCGCTGGTTGTAGGTGACTCAGAGGGCGAGGGAGGGAAACCATCTCCCTGGTAGGGGTCCTCGGGGATGGAGCCTGGTGGAGCTAGTGGGCCCGGTGGGACTAGGGGAACTGGGGGACCTTGCTTCCACCACTCACGGCGATATCTCTCTGGAGCTGAAGTCACAGCCAGACTGCTGGCTAAAGCGCTGTTTGGGGCGATTTCCCAGCTACTGGTGACCGTATTGGCGGTGTCGGGAGGTTCTGGGTGCTCCTATGGGGTCTGGGGAGAAGGTTTTTGGTAGTGGGGGCTGCTGGAGAAGGGTTTGAGGTCGACTAAAAATAGGCTAAAACTGCTGTTTTGGCTGTTTTTGGTCGTTTTGAGGCTCTATAAAGTGAGATATGAGGCTTTCTGGGCTACTGTAGACCGGGGAAACCCATTAGGGTGCTACCTGACGGTCGTTTGTGGCCCTAGGCTGACTTCGAGTTTAAGATCGGAAAACGAATGCTCACTTTTATGAGCCAGTTTGAGCCCCCATACTTAAGGAAGTCGAATACTGCTTTTTGAAGACTTTTGGGAGTGTTTGCCGGAGTCCTTCTTCAAAAAATAAGTGTTTCCTTGATGTAGAAATAGCGCAAATATATCCAAAAGTGCAGCCCTCCCCCTGCAGTATTCCGTCAGTTATTTACAGGCCGTGGTTGAACGCGCGGAGTCGTTCAAAACGCACTAAGATACCAAATGTGCCAGGGGCACTACGACATATACTCGGAATGATGTTTTTGATTGAACGTGCAAAGGTACACAATTCGGTTTTTATAATATACTGGATCAGGGCCAGACTGAGGTGCAAACGATAGTTTCGGTTCCGAGTTCTGAAGGCCAAACACTTCTCAAGTGCTCTACTTATTCACTCGTAACTCGGGCTGCAGGGTCAACCACCCGGCACCCGATGTCACACCACGGCCCAACGTTCAATTCCTGATCCGATCTCATTTCTAATTCCGATTCGTCATTCTCGATTCAGATGTCACATCGACGGGCTGACACGATGACCGTCATACAGTACTGTCATACTACTGTACTGTCATACTGTCATACCCCAGACATCTGATACTCGATTTCATCGTCTTTCTGATCCCGATGCGAATCCGGCCATTCCCCGAGGGTCTGACTAAGTACCACGATGACCACCCCACAGTACTGTCATACTACTATAGTGTCATATTGTCATACTGTCATACTGTCATACCCCGGACATCTGGTACTCGTTCTCATCGTGATTTCAAGCCCGATTTCACTGTCATCGTGTCAATCCCAGATTACTCCCGATGACACACACATACGCACAGACATATCAGCTCACGCTGTGCCTCCGGGCACAGTGAGCGCCTGGCCGGCCCCTTGATCCTCGAGGGAACCAGGAGTGAGCGCCTGGCCGGCACCTTGATCCTCGAGGGAACCAGGAGTGAGCGCCTGGGCGGCCCCTTGACGATCCTCGGGGCTTCATTCTTTTTAAGCACACCTACTAGGCAATTGAAAGCGTACCTTATGCACGAAGAGTCTTGCAAGGTTGAACACCAATACCTATGGGCATCTAACCAAGATGTCAGAACTCAAAGCCTAAAGAAATGGAAAGATCGGACAAACAATGAGAGTGAAAAGAGCAACAGAAGCATACCTTTAGTGTGTGGCATCTCGGGTTTTCACCGAAATCTCCAAACCGCAGGTTTGGCGCTTTGTTTGAGCTAATGCCACTATCGCAATGCAAACTGAAAAATTCTGTCGCCAAAAAGATAGGGTTGCCAAGTGTTCCCCAATCTTTTCGAAGAGATACTCAAATTAAACAAACATGGGGTCTACTCCACATGAATTTTCGCGAGGAGAACGCTCGTGAGGTCGAAATAGTCCTTTGAATAGCGGGGTTTCCGCTATTAAAGGGTCTGAAAACCTATGAATCTTTCAAAAAGGAGAGGGTTAGTACAACGCGTGAAAAACAAGCTTCTATTGTGTGGCATCTCGGGTTTCAACCGAGATCTCCAAACCGCAGGTTTGGCGCTCTGTTTGAGCTAATGCCATCAACGAATTGCAAGCTGAAAAAAACTGTCGCCAAAAAGACAGGGTTGCCAAGAGTGCCTCCATCTTTTCGGGAAAATACATAAATCAAACGAACTAGGGGTACTCTAAGGGTAGTTTTCCGCGAGGAGAACGCTCGTGAAGTCCAAATAGTTGTGAAAATAGCGGGTTTCCCGCTATGGAAGGGGCCTGAAAACCTGCGAATCTTTCAAAAAGGAGAGGGTAAGTCAATGAGTGTAAGGAAACACTCTTCTATTGTGTGGCATCTCGGGTTTTCACCGAGATCTCCAAACCGCAGGTTTGGCGCTCTGTTTGAGCTAATGCCACGAACGAATTGCAAGCTTACAAAAACTGTCGCCAAAAAGATAGGGTTGCCAAGTGTGCCTCCATCTTTTCGAAGAATTGACCAAATGAAGTGATGTAAATATCATCATGTGGTGGTTTTCCGCGAGGAGAACGCCGGTAAAGTCCGAAACGCCGTTAGAATAGCTGTTTTCCCGCTTGCAAAGGGTCTGGCGATCTGTGATGTTGTAAAGAAGAGAAAGCTCGAGTGCAAACGCGTTTGTTTAAGCGTAGCTACAAAAATGTCATGTAACCATATAATATAATGGAAATAAATGACTATTCTACTCTAAGAAAATCGAAGAGCGCCATGTCGTCGAAACTTCCCAAAGCCAAAAAGCGTTCCAAGCGCGGGCGTGGATCTCTTCAAGAACGGCCCACAACTTGGCGTGGACATACTGAAACGAAATATAGAGACCAAATAAAATAAAATACTGCGCTAGAATCACACCATGCGCCCACTAGGCTGTGTTTTAACACGTCCCCAAGGGCGTTATTTAACAGCCGCCAAAGCGCGGCTGAAAGACGAAATGTTCAGGGTTGCTCTACTAGAAAGTTGATTTACATATTTCCAAGAGAAAATCTTGTGATGGTTGTATAATTTCTGCCGTGACGTTCAGACTCTGAACGTTTCATCGCAAGTCTCCCACCAACTGCCGGAACTACTGCAGAACGGAGCTGGTAAATCGTAGTACATGAAGATCGGGAATGGTAAATGGTCTTGGCCTAATGGATATACAAATTCGCCGTGGAGTATAAATCGAGAACGAGGGAGATGATGTGCATGTCTCTGGTCTGAACCAAGGTTGAATTTGAAAGCAGCGGAGCGACTGGCGAATGCCGATCAGGTTTGGACGCAGTCGTATTATCAGTAGATAGGTATGACGCGTAGATCGTATCGTAGCTGACTCGGCCTAACCAGTAGGGAGCCTGAGAGGTAACCGTTTTTTCGAGTTCTAGTGGCCACGCACCACAGCTGTGAGGTAGCCGAGTTACCAAGTTAGGTTCTTGAATTCCAAAAATCAGTAACAGTTATAGTTTGCCCAAGGTTGCAATTAATGATATTAACGGTAAGTATTATACCTTCATTTTCGAGACACGGCATGATTGACGGCTTATACAACGTCAATCCTGCTACACGAAAGGCCGCGAATTAACATCAAAGTTGTCCGAATTTCTGGTCTCCTGATAACTGACGATTTTCATATTGACGAAGTATGCAACGCGATCAGAATCTCCTGTTCTCCACGTCACACATCCATATGGCTTTCTTCTGAAGCACGACGGCAGTCGACAATTAATGTTGAGATGATCACGAAACCCGTTAGATTTTTCAATCAAGCCCACGATTTTCTGTCCAAAGATAGTGTTGTACAGCATTTCCCGGGTTGACGCATGCCACTCTGAGCTCGCATACTTTTCTAGTCTACGTTGTTTATCGGATTACACACAATGCGCATGCCCTTACAGCTTGCTATCACTTTCATTGGGCATATAGACTCACATGCTGCACCGCTCTATTTCACACCAGTCAAGATCCCGGAAAACTGTCCCGGGCCCGTATAATACTAAACGGGCCCAGCTCGCGGCCTACACGTCATACCTACACTCTTTGTCGGGACTCCGGCCCATTACCACTTTTGGGCCGGGGGTCACCGGTGAATTTGGGCATATGTCATACCTTATTCTCCTATATCGTATGCAGAAGGGCATCTCACATCTATGCTGACCATTAAGCCCCTTGTCAACGCATGCATGCGATTCGCTCTGTACCTCCTAGTACAGTTGTATTCACTTACAATTCGTAACGATCCAAGAAGCCCATCAACACTACCATGCTGGGCACCATTCTACCAATTGCACCTTGTTCAGGATCACAACACTACATATCATGATGGAATATTGCAACACGATTCTGTATGTACCGGACAATTCTAGCATGGCCAACGGTGCATTCCTTCCCATCCACCATCCTCCGAGCCCTCATTTCCCCACGCCGCACATGCTCCTGAATACTCCCAAAAGATTCTGCTTAATTCACTGCCGCTGTAGTCTCTCCAAGCTTCATAATCTTAAAGAGTGAATGGATGTTGTTGGACTTGATGGCATTACGGCATGCGGCAACGACCCGAGTTTTGGCTGTGCCTACTCGCAAGCGCGCCGCCTTTTGAATCATTTGGTTCACCTCCTTCAAAGCTGCCAGGAGCTCTGCATGATTTGTGCTTCTCTGCCACCCAACACTCCATCCATACCCCTTTATCAGTGTGACCTATGCTGACAAGTGATGCACATCCGGGGACATCCCTGAACGCTTCGGCCCAGAGCCAAGCACAAATCTGACCTGGACCGCATTGCTCACGCCTGCCACATCCACCGATGGCACACCATCGGGCTATCGCTTCGGAAAGACCTGGCTTCAAGGCCGAGCTATTCTCAAATGCCTTCACCGCACAAGGGCTGTGCCGCTACCTTTTCCCCAGATCTGGCGTCTTATACCTCCGCCTGCAAATGTGCCTCAGTGAATGCGTTTACAGGAGAGGCAGGAGGGATCACCTTGGTGTGCTCCATGATGAGCTCGCGGTTCAGATCATACAGCTGTTGGTACATGCGCCTCATGAGTTCCATGTTCGTCAATATCCTCGCATCCTCCGCCTGCCCTCACTCCCCGCACATCCCAAACGCCACCCACTCAAGCTTCTCCATGGGCGCTTGTGTGCATCTCAGGGTGCGCTCAGGCCTCTCCAGCATGATGCCGGTGCAAATGCTCTCATTTTCCCCCCGCATCGGCCGCTGCCCTGGGGTGCGCACCTTGATGACTAGGGTTTTGACGAGGTTGGACGAGTCCGCCATCTCAGCGGTGAGCTTCAGGCGCACCGCGTTGTACTCATCCACCTTCAGAAGCACGTTGCGGAAGGCCTCCATCTCGTAGGGGAAGTCCGCAATGGCCTCCAGCTCGCTCACCCCGAGATACGTGCAGAGATCCTGCACATCCCTCCCGAGCCATTCGAGGAGGCGATGCGCGCTATATCACGATGCCATGCATTGCACAACGTGGCACCCCCTTGACACAGGCCTCCGCCCGGCCGATGAGCGTGTTGTAACAAGGGGAGCTATGCCACTATCAAGCAACCGAACTTTCCGAAACCGATTCCACCCGCCAGCGATCCGCAGTCCGGTGAGCGCCCCCCAATGACCACACCAAGTCAGACATCGCAAGTTCCCTCAACACACGGACGCCACGGAGTTCACCCTTGCCGTCTTCCTGCATGCTGCCCCCCTTCGCCCGGACAGATTGCAGCGGTGATGCATCAGCGGCTCCCGCGTTCCGCAGGAAGCTCCATCGGAGCAGGGAGGCACGCGCTGCCGCAGAGGCATCGTGGAATCATGTGGTCACCTGCACAATCTCGCCAGCCACTTCCATATCATCACTCCGGATGATGACAGTGCCTCCGTTGTCACTACTCACACTGATGGACATCGGTTTACCATCACGGAGGGATACAAACGCCGTCTCCAGGCTGTCATTGCTCGCGGGCGGGGCTCCCTGCCACATACCCATTCCCCACACTTCGCTCTTCATCTAACGCTCCCTGCGAGTTAAGTCCCGCCGCCCCTCTTTCGTCTCCGAGGCAGATGCGGCTCACTGTAACGTCCCTTGGCTGATGGGTGACCCCGTTCCACAGGGTCGTGGGGCCAGCATGCAGCGCACATTGCCCCAAAGCAGACGCCGGCGCAGCGGCGTATGCCTCAACGTTGTCACACCCACTAGCTCCTAAGGTCGCGGCGAGGGCGGCTCAAGGAGCGGAGGGGGGTGAAGCTGCGAAGGGGCGCGCCTCTGCTTTGGGAGAGCTGCTGAAAGAAGCCTCCAGCCACATGTTCACCCGGCTGATGCGCTCGTTGATGTGAAATTGGACGGAGGAGATGGGCTCTGGTGCCTGATCAACAGCGCCATTCCCGGCATCCCCCAGAGGCCGCCGCTGACGTGGCGCAGGGAGATAAGGAGCTGGGGGGTGCATAGTGCCGCTGCAGCATCTGCGGATCGACGGCCTGGCGTGTATACAAAGTGCCTCCGTAATGTATGCACCATTTCCAGTTCAACGAGGACCGTCCGATGCTCACCTCGCCTCTACGCATCGCATCAGCACATGCATCGCCAGTTCAGCCAACGAGGACCGTCCGATGCTCACCTCGTCTCTCCGAATGGGCACATACATCGCGAACTTTGGGAGCCTGTAGTCAACTTCGAACACGTGATAGATGGCACTGGTTCTCGTGCCTACCATCACCTGCAGCCCCCGGCGGCAACCATCGTCCTTCAACGAGAGCGCGCGTGGACCCCGAGGCGCGCGCAGATTGCACCAGCCATGCCCGGGAGCAAGCGCAATGGCGCCAAAAATCGCCCTCAACTTCCCAAAGGGTGAAGGCAGGGCCGGTCCTCACGGTTATCTCAGCATGTTGTGCCTGGGAGCATGGCAGCACACCTTGATTAACATATCTGCTGCAACATCTTTGCGTGGTGTGAGCCCCACCCGGACCAGGCTGCAGCATCGCGCCCACCGTTCCACCAATCAGCAACTCCCAGGATGGCGGCTCTGGGGCAATGCCCAAGCTGGTGGCAAGAGGTCAGTCATGACCCGGCATGCGGGCAGCGCGTTCCCCAGGAGGCCCGGTGTGACGCACCGCAATCACAGAGCCGACCCCCCCCCTGCTCCCACCAACTGATACCGATGATACCCAAAGCCCATCCGATACTCGAGCCTTCCTGCAAGCGCCTGCTCCGTGCAATGCACTGCTGACATGTGGGAAGGCAAGATGGCCACTTACGGGGCTGGATTCTGTTGATGTGCGAATAAGCTCTCATTCTCGAATAGCTGCTCCGCGAATATGATGACACCCTGCGAGATGGGCAGCCACCGAATCGTGCTCAGGGTGGTTGCGGTGGACGCGGCGTGGGCGGCTGGATCGTGCTCAGGGTGGTTGCGGTGGACGCGGCGTGGGCGGCTGGATCGTGCTCAGGGTGATTGCGGTGGGCGGCGTGGGCGGCTGGATCGTGCTCAGGGTGATTGCGGTGAGCGGCTGGATCGTGCTGGCGGCTGGATCGTGCTCGGGGTGGTTGCGGTGGGTTGGCGTGGGCGGCTGGATCGTGCTCAGGGTGGTTGCGGTGGGCCTTGGCGGGCGGCTGGATCGTGCTCAGGGGTGTGGTTGTGGTGGACGCGGCGCGGGCGGCTGGATCGTGCTCAGGGTGGTTGCGGTGGACGCGGCGTGGGCGGCTGGATCGTGCTCAGGGTGGTTTGCGGTGGAGCGGCGTGGCGGCTGGATCGTGCTCATGCTCAGGGTGGTTGCGATGGACGCGGCGTGGGCGGCTGGATCGTGCTCAGGTGGCTGGTGCGGTGGACGCGGCGTGGGCGGCTGGATCGTGCTCAGGGTGGTTGCGGTGGACGCGGCGTGGGCGGCTGGATCGTGCTCAGGGTGGTTGTGGTGGGCGCGGCGTGGGCGGCTGGATCGTGCTCAGGGTGGTTGTGGTGGACGCGGCGTGGGCGGCTGGATCGTGCTCAGGGTGGGTTGCGGTGGACGCGGCATGGGTGCAGCTGTGAAAGCATGCCGCAACACGAAGTGTTGAAGGCTGCTAATTTCGGCGCTGCGTGCGACCCTGCTGTATGCACGGATGGTGCACGGGGGCGAGCAGCGACTCCCTGCCTGGTGGTGCCCTCGGCTTGGCGCTCCCAGTGCGCGCACCTTGATGACGCACTCGTTATTGGTGGAGAGCACAAGCTCGCAGCACTGCTTACTCGGGTTCATCTCCAGCATGGACGTCACCCGTGTGCTTGCCGGGATGACCTGCAGCACTCAAGCCCCAACGTGGCGCTGGGCACTGGCCCCCGGCTCGGGCAGGCGCAACATCTGCACCTTCAGGAAGGTGGCATCTGGTCACAGCAGGAGAATGGGTAACGCAATTGGGGGGTGCAATGCAATTGGAGGGTGGGGTGAGGGGGAGCACCACTCCGGCCTGCTCCGCCGGATTGCCGGCCTGCTTGCTCACCGACTTCATGTTGCTCTCGTATTGCTGGCGGCAGCAAAACCCACTGTGAGAAAACTACAGGCCAGCTCTGACTTCCGGGAGGATGGGCCCACGTGGCGTTGCTACGGGGATGCCTGGGTGACGTGATGCAGGAAGGGGAGGCGAGGCACGCGGCGGACTCGCCTCTACGCTTCACACCGCAGCAGTTCAGACTGGGGATGCAGGAGGCGGCAATCGCCGCGGCATGGCACCTGGAGCTCAAACAGCAGCTCCTGCTTGCGCTGGGAGAGGTCCACCAAGCTCTCTTCCTCAACATTTGTGTCCATCAGATTCCCTTTGCTGTCGGAATCCCCCGGGGTATATCCCTTAACCTCTCCTGCACCATTCCACGTTCAGGGGTCCGTGTAAGTCACCGGCGCTCAGTCCTTGCAGCATGGAGCCGAGGGCGCGCCTCCTGCAGCTGTTCGCCAGGCACTCGCCCACCCCTGCAGGCGCGCTTACGCACTGCCCCTGCCCCGCCGGCAATCACGCCCTCACCAGAACCCAGAACACTGGCAACGGGGAAGAGGGGGCAGGAGTGGGGAGTTAGGTATGGAGAGAGGGAGAGGAGCGGGCGAGCACCGTCAACTCCGCAAGCCATAATTTGATCACTGCCGTCGTTCCGGTAATCGGCGGTGAGAAGCTTGGCAATGGCGGATGTGAAATGGTCCCTGCACAGAGAACATTGCGACTGCGTGTGACATGGTCCCTGCACAGAGAACATTGCGACTGCGTGTGAAACATCGCGACTGCGTGTGGCATGAGAACATCGCGACTGCGTGTGGCATGCGGCAAAGGCGGATATGGCGGAGTCTCGTGCGAGCAAGTCCTTTGGATGACACGAGGGCGTGCCTCAGCCGGCACCGGCTGCAAAGGAGAAAGCAATCCTGCACATCGGACAGCTCACCTATACACCACCTCGCCTGTTCGGTTGTTGCGCACTTCCACCTGCGAGAAAAAAACAGTCCACCAATCCGATCACGCCAATTCCAGAGCCATACATCGCATAATGCTTTTAGCAAGGGCTAGCATGGAGTCCCACAGCAAGGGCTAGCACGGAGTCCCGCAGCAAGGGCTCGGATGGAGTCCCACAGCAAGGGCTCGGATGGAGTCCCGCAGCAAGGGCTCAGATGGAGTCCCGCAGCAAGGGCTCGGATGGAGTCCCGCAGCAAGGGCTCGGATGGAGTCCCGCAGCAAGGGCTCGGATGGAGTCCCGCAGCAAGGGCTCAGATGGAGTCCCGCAGCAAGGGCTCGGAGGAGTCCCGCAGCAAGGGCTCGGATGGAGTCCCGCAGCAAGGGCTAGCATGGAGTCCCGCAGCAAGGGCTCAGATGGAGTCCCGCAGCAAGGGCTCGGATGGAGTCCCGCAGCAAGGGCTCAGATGGAGTCCCGCAGCAAGGGGTCGGATGGAGTCCCGTAGCAAGGGGTCGGATGGAGTCCCGCAGCAGGGGCTCGGATGGAGTCCTGCAGCAAGGGCTCGTGTGGAGTCCCGCAGCAAGGGCTCGAGTGGACCAGAGTATGAATGCAGGTCGACCTGCTCTTGGGCCCACAGCCCACAGATGGCAACCTTCTCGTGGGCTCACAGCCCTCAGATGGCAACCTGCGCGTGGGCCCACAGCCCTCAGATGGCAACCTTCTCGTGGGCTCACAGCCCTCAGATGGCAACCTGCTCGTGGGCCCACAGCCCTCAGATGGCAACCTTCTCGTGGGCTCACAGCCCTCAGATGGCAACCTGCTCGTGGGCCCACAGCCCTCAGATGGCAACCTGCTCGTGGGCTCACAGCCCTCAGATGGCAACCTGCTCGTGGGCCCACAGCCCTTAGATGGCAACCTGCTCGTGGGCCCACAGCCCTCAGATGGCAACCTGCTCGTGGGCCCACAGCCCTTAGATGGCAAGCTGACGGAATGGTTCGGGTCGCGAATCACCTTCCCATTGGACCAGCCGCTGATCAACTCAGGCACTCCGTCTGCGTCCAGATCGAATGACGTGATGCACACCACCTGATTCTTACTTTTCACTCGCCACACTCGCAGCGCCTGCTTGCACCTCCCCTCTGTCCTCTCAGCCAGCGCCCCTCACCACCCCTGCCTGGCGAACACGCAACTGTGGGCCAAACATTCTGCAGCGTCCATTCACAGCCGCGAGCGCCACACGGATCGCGAGATAGCTGTGAGCGCTGCAACGACCCTCCACGTGCCTCCTACAATGTGCGGCTCGAAGGGAGGCAGGGCGTGGACACGAAGCTTCCGTCCCCACTGAGCATGCGGTGCGCTCACACGAGTCAGCGCTGTCATAAGAATGGCCTGGAAGGCGGCGCCAGGCGGGCGCGTCTCAGCACGTCGACACAGCAGGCGCATCCCAGCACGTCGACACAGCGGGCGCGTCCCAGCACGTCGACACAGCGGGCGCATCCCAGCACGTCGGCACAGCG
>LGRX02034897.1:0-11504 GCA_001247695.2 Cymbomonas tetramitiformis | reverse complement strand
GTGGGCATCTGTTGCTACTGCCGTCATCGGGCATTGCCATGTGGGCATCTGTTGCTACTGCTGTCATCGGGCATTGCCATGTGGGCATCTACTGATGATTTTCATTTTTTTCAAAAACCTGATGAATGCCCAAGATCCATGCTGAGGCTTTGTGATATAAGATTTCAGCTGAAGCTTGTACTGGCACACTAGATGGATAAAGACCTGGTCAGAGTACAGTGTACACCGCAAGGCGCCGTCCATCGCGGAACGTACCATGCCTCCAATTCCTTGCCACACAAAAGAGAGCCCGTTCGCATGCTCCGGAAGCACGTAGCTCCCTTTCTCATCCCTGCCAACGCACCGCTCCAAGCACGCCACCTCCCTTCATCGTCACACCCTTAGCACCGCTCAAGCACGCCACCTCCCCCTTCATCATCCCTGCCAACGCACACACGCTCAAGCACGCCACCTCCCTTCATCATCCTGCCAAGCGCACCGCTCCAACCCACGCCACCCGCCTTCATCATCCCTGCCAGCGCTGCGCTCCAAGCACGCCACCTCCCTTCATCATCCCTGCCAGCGCGCACCGCTTCAAACCCACGCCACCTCCCTTCATCAATCCCTGTAGCAGCACCGCTCCAAGCCACCTCCCTTCATCATCCCTGCCAACGCACCGCTCAAGCACGCCACCTCCCTTCATCATCCCTGCCAACGCACCGCTCCAAGCACGCCACCTCCCTTCATCATCCTGCCAACGCACCGCTCAAGCACGCCCTCCTTCCATCATCCCTGCCAACGCACCGCTCCAAGCACGCCACCTCCCTTCACCATCCCTGCCAACGCACCGCTCCAAGCACGCCACCTCCCTTCACCATCCCTGCCAACGCACCGCTCCAAGCACGCCACAACTCGACCGCACGGATGCTCGGGCTCACAATCGAAAAGGACTCTAACTGCCGGCATGCGGTGTGGGTACCCTTTACTAACCATCTTGGTTTGTGCATTTCGGTGTGTGCTGAATCCTTTGATCCCTGGTGAGGGTACATAGTGCAGCCGGTCCTTTCTGGTTATGCGATGCCAAAAAAATCGGTCCAAGGATAAGCCACGCACACATGGAGAATCCGGATGTCCCGAAGTGTGTGCTGAATCCTTTGATCCCCGGCGTGGGTACATAGCGCAGTCTTCTGTGGCTACGTGGTGCCAAAGAAATTGCTCCAAGGATAAGCCAAACACGGTACCCGTAGGCATGAATCACTGCCACGAGCGTTACATGTGATAGAACACCCGGGTTACACGGGGTATAAGCGTGTTCTGGGGGCATGCCCCGCGGCGTCTCACTGAATGTACATAGCAAGTATGGCCAGCATGGATATGGATGCACACACATTGAACAGCATGAGATCGGCCAACAAAAGCCAGCCCACCATCATCCCAGTGGATGTGAGAAGCAATTCAGGAGCAGGGCGGGGCCGTGACAAGATACCACCAACTCATACATGTTCCCAACCCAGATGCAAAGCAGCATGGCAAGATGATACGATGTGACATCGCCCAACAATAGTTGGTCCCAGGGTTACGGAGTAAGCGGACCCTGCTGGCTGGATGCACACACATACACACGTCCCTGCCAAGCAAGCCAGTGCGAGGGCCGCTGGCAGCCAGTCAAACGTCCAACTGGAGGCTCGCATTGAGAGCAACCATCCACCCCGGGCATCACACACGGGCCAAGCGCATCTTGCCAGAGTGTCACAGCGCCACCAATCGGAGGGACTTCACGCTGGAGATGCGCATCGAAGGGAAAGCGAGCGAGGGCCGTGGATTGAATAACCCCAGTGAGCATCAACGCTCACAACGCTCTTCCCCGGCGGCGGTCGAGAGCGCTCAGCAGACACGGGCCGAGCGGAGGACTACATCCCCACGAGCACATGTGAATGTGGACGTGGCTCTCAGCCAATCACAGATCGATTTCTGGAGCTCCCAGCCAGTAGACCTAGCGCTGTCGCTCTAGACGCGAACACGCCCGTGCATGCTGCGCGCCCGCGAGAGCGAGAGGAGAGCGCGGCTGCTCGGGAGACCAGGGAGTGAAAGGGAGGGGGAAGCCGGGCTGGCGCGCGGCGCACCTAGCGAGGCGGCGCATGGTGGCGCTAGCGCGCTTGTCGCTGACGACCAGCATCAGCGCAGCCACCATCCCCACCACCGAGCGGTTCGGGTTGCGGTAGCGCTTAAGCTCCGCCAGATCGTTGCGCATCGCCCGCACGTCGAGCATGTCCTCCAGTATCCGCTTGTACCCCATCATCTCGCTCATCCTGGTCATGATGGCCCGCTGGATGTCATCCAGCTCCGGCTGAGGCGTGGGCTCCTCCGCGGTCGAAGCCTCGAGGCTGTCGATGAGAGCGAAGATGGACCTCCGTTGCCTCGGCATCTTGCTGCAGAGGACACAACCGCGGGGAGCTAGCGCCTCACCGCCACCACAGGAGCTGCCCGGCGGCACTCTGCGCTACGCACTTCCGGCCGCCCGCTTGCCACACGGCCTGCAGGGTCCTCCGATCCCTCTAGGGCCCTGAGCTCGGGCCAGGCCCCCAGTCAGGATTGCAGTCTCCAAGCACTAGTTGGACAGATGCTCTACGCTCGAGGCGCGGGCTGGAACCACGGAAGCTGTAGTGGCAGGGTGCAGCACACAAGCCGGGGGAAGGGGAGGAAGGCGTCTGCTGCCCTCTATCAGGGAGGGAGGTGCTTTGCTCTCGTGGAAGCGGCACTCTGAGTGTTGGATACGAAAATGTGGGCAACGGTGGTAGGAAACGCAACGTGGAGCAAGCGTTCGATCCCAGGCAGCCATGGATGGCGAGGCATGGGGAAGCTCAAATCATGGAGGGCCTCATGAGGGGGGCGGTGAGCCGCATCGCGATGGTGCGACAGCAACGTGGCGCGTTCTTGCGGCGCCGGTACACGCTGCTGGAGGTGGTCAGAAGGAGCAGCGAAAAGAGCCCATAGCATTTCGATAGTTTGGGGAGGGTGGGTGGGAGGGGGGCGCTAGGAGGAAGATCACAGCTGGCTTCTTGCGAGCAGGCTTGCTTCGATCTCCTCGAGCTGCTGCACCCTCCCAGCGCTCCGCGGCATTGGCCAGCCCTGCGCGCCCAGCCCGCCCGCTGCCTCGCTGGCACCTCGCGCAGGGCTGGGGACCCTTGCGCGAAGGGGCGTCTCTCCCTTGAGGCGAGCCCCCGCCGCGTCCGGGAGGTTGGGAGCGGGAGGGATACAGGTGTGCAGGGAAGAGTGGGGCTTACCCGCGGCCACCCTGCCCATGTCCCGATCCAGCCTTTGGAACCACGCATCCAAGTTGGATCCCTGTGCCACAAGGGGTGGACACCGCTCCGCCACATCAGCGTGATTCTCGGGGCTGGGGCGAGGAGCATTCCGCCACGCCAGCGTGACTCTCGGGGCTGGGGCGAGGAGCATTCCGCCACGCCAGCGTGACTCTCGGGGCTGGGGCGAGGAGCATTCCGCCACGCCGCAAAAGCTTGGGGGCACATTGCACTTGCGCCTCTGGTAGAAAATGCATGCTGGAGTAGAAGGTGCAGGTGCAGAGGGGCTGGGAGGATGGGAGGGCGCGGTGGTCGCCGAGGACGGTAGCTGTTCGCCGTGCCATGCAAGGGAGCCAGGGATGGGAGCGCACCTCAAGCTTACCGATACTAGCAACCACCTCATGGTGTATGAAGTAAGAGATGGTGCCATAAACGCGGCTCCGCCCGTTTACGGCACCCAAGCCGGCCATGACCGCCGGATAAATATGCTCGTGCAACAGCCCAGCACCATCCCGCTGCACCTGCCAGTACCACATGCAGAGTCCACCGGGAAGGGGAGGGGGAGGGAGGCTGCGGCTTAGCCGGATGGGAAGGGTACACGCTCGGGGAGAGGAGGTGAGGAGGCTGCACACAAGCGCGGCTTAGCCCGGCGGCGGATGGGAAGAAGGGGAGCACGCTCGGGAAGAGGAGGAGGGGAGAAGGGGAGGCTGTAGCTTAGCGGATGGGAAGGGAGCAGCTCGGGAAGGGGAGGGGAGGGGAGGCTGTGGCTTAGCCGGATGGGAAGGGTACACGCTCGGGAAGAGGAGGGGGAGGGAGGCTGTGGCTTAGCCGGATGGGAAGGGGGCACGCTCGGGAAGGGGACACCTACTGATCCTCCTGCTCCGGCTCGGGGCCATCAGAATATCCATTCTGGTCATCTCTGGTCGGTGCTGTATCCTTAGCACATTCACATGACATTCTCAGAGCGGCGAGCGTACCGATCCATCCGGATTCGAAAGGACCAATCACAGGTGAGCGATAAAATGGCAACGGCCAGCGCTAGTGGTGATGATGACGCCTGCCAACACCGTTAGGAACGGGACCAGCAGAGGATGACAGTGACGATGATGATGACGACAACATCGGGCTGCAATCCTCGATAGTACACACTGGTGGAAGCGATGAGCACGGCACAAGCCGGTGGACCCGAGGAGCTACAACCTTACTGGACTTGCGTGCCAAAAGCTGGACACCAGTGACGACGCCGGCAACAACAATGACGACGCCGGCAACACCAGTGATGACGCCGGCAACAACAGTGACGACGCCGGCAACACCAGTGATGACGCCGGCAACAACAGTGACGACGCCGGCAACAACAGTGATGACACTGGCAGTAACAGTGACGGCGCCGGCAAAAGCAGCGGATTTCTGCGGCGAAAACATCAAAAGCAACTGCCAGCCAACAGGATCCCACCGGCGCGTCTTAGTGATGACGCTGAGCAGGCAGACGCCAGCGAATGCAACGACAGATGCCAATGCTAATGGCAATGGCCTCCATGACCGGCCTTGGTGCTGGTCAGAGCAGACCCGCACCTGATCGCAGAGGCTGAAGCGAGCGCTTATGGTGCAGGTCATTCATGGCCGAAGTAATGGTGACGCGCCGCGTATCACGGAGTGATGTCTCTAACCTAAAGGCGGGCCCGCTGAGGGGAAGCTGATCCGAACCTGCTGCGGCTCGCAGGAGCTCTCAGCTTCTCTGTGCATTTCGGATTCTGGCGCCTGGAGTATGTCGTCACGGGCCACCGCACTGTAGTGGAAGGTGGTGCTATATCTGTGCACACTCACGCGCCCCGGCCAATCGCCACCTCGGGCCCCAAATACCAAAGAGTGAAGCCTTGCACGGAGGTACCACGGTCCGCGGAGGTGGCGAGCACTTCGCTGTTCGGACAACAGCAGGGGAGGGCGGGGGGGGGAGCACGCACTTGCAACGAATGAGCGCAGAAGCTTCCTCCTCCTCTTCCTGATCCTCCTCCATTTCAGCTTCCTCAAACTCGAAGAGGGCGCATTCCGCCGCGTACTCCTTCGTCATGTGCTCCAGCGCAGTGCCCGCCAGCTCCTGCGGGTCGCCGAGCAGCTCACACCACCGAGACGGCGCGGAGTGCGACAGGTGCCAGCATCACGCCGCATTGCATGTCAGCTGCGTGGGCCTCGGGGGGAAACGTTGAGGGCAAATCAGGCGGATGGCGCGCGGCGTGAGGGATCTGACAGGGGGCCATCTTTTTGCAGCTGGACACAGAGTCAGGGGGACTCACGTTCAGCTCATCCGCGGTTCGAATGAACCTCCAGCGCCCTCCTGGGCCGAACAGCTCATCGAGGAAGTCGGGCTTGCTGGACGCGATGGGCCGGGACTGCTCTTGCAGTTGCACTGGAGGGCCCCAGCGCTTCCCCCCCTACCGCACGGTCAGTGCGCCGGGGGCGCGCAGCTTGGCGCTGTCTCTGCACGGCGCAGGCGGAGCTCCAGGCCATGCGCGTAGTGAGCGGCGCGCGGCAAGGCACCTGGCGCTTCGGGCTGGTCGAAGCGGCTTGCGCCTTCTGCTCGCGCGTGCTGCACCCGGAGGAAAGAGCTCGACGTCACCCTTTCCGCTTCTTCAATCTCGGCTGCCGCCTCCGGGTCCCTCGCCCTGTCACAGCCTCGCGCTCGTGTCATCCTCGTCTTCGCCCTCTGTCCTTCACATTGCTCCACGCGGGGCCAGGGATGCGTCTCGAGTCTGGGACTCCATCAACGCTGCCATTCGCGTCACCATTGGATCCTTGCCAGCTCATCTGAAGAGATCGAGGGGTTTGCGAGCCCAGCTCCGGGTTCCCTCTCTCATCTAGGCGGTTGCCACGTGCGCGCAGCTCATCCTTGGCCGCGGGGGAGCGACCTCCGCCTCCAATGGCGCAACACCTCGTCCTCGTGGATGCGATGGCAGTAAACACGCCCCCCCCCGGCTCCCTGGACTCTACCTCGGGTGGGAGGGCCACGCTCTTTCCGTGTGGTCTCGCATCGGCCGTGGAGAGCTGCATCAAGGGCTCGCATCAGCCGTGGGGAGCTGCCTCAAGGGCTCGCATCAGCCGTGGAGAGCTGCATCAAGGGCTCGCATCGGCCGTGGAGAGCTGCATCAAGGGCGGAGGAGGATCCACTCCGATCATCTGCTAGTGGGCTCAGATCCCACAGAATCATGGCCCGCGTGCGCGCAAATGCGATTGGAGGACAGGCGGCTCGTCAAGCACCATCAGGCCCATACCGTATTGTGGCGAGCTGCTCCTGGAGGAGGCCCACTTTAGCCTCCAAATCGGCGCACTCCTTTTCCAGGGTCTCTATCCGCGCCTCTGCCTGCCGCCAGTTTTTCTCCGCCTGCGTGACCGCAGCCCCTCTGTGCTCAGCCTCGGGCGCCCTTGGGGTGACCTGCTGCGCCGTTGCCGGGCTCCCACAGCCCCCTCCCCCCTGGGGAACACTCGCCAGGCTGGCGCCGGCGCGTCGCCGCGGATGTTGGACGAAGAGGGCCTACAGTGGCGCAGCGCGCACAGATCTTGGGATTCTGGGAATTGCCATGATGGCCGCCGAAGTGGTCAGCACCCTTGTCACCAAATATTGGGGCGCGCAGGAGCTAAGGCCTCGTTTGGCTCGCCCTGTGCTTGCCGTTACTTGGCTTCGGGCCGCTGTGTCTCTGCACACTCCCGACCCATGTTGCAGCGGCGTCTCGTGCAATTATGTTGTGCCTCGATTCTTCCCGTCTCACGGCTCGCCAGGCCGGAGCCCCTCTAAGCAGATTTGACGCCAACTTTTGCCCGGACTGAGACTGAGACCCACCCCTCCCCTCCTGGCGCCCTTCATGCTTTTGCTCTGCCGCTCCCAGCTGCTGCGCGGACTGAGACTGAGACCCACCTCCCCTCCTGGCGCCCTTCATGCTTTTGCTCTGCCGCTCCCAGCTGCTGCGCGGACTGAACTGAGACCCACTCCTCCCCTCCTGGCGCCCTTCATGCTTTTGCTCTGCTGCTCCCAGCTGCTGCGCAGATTGAGACTGAGACCCACCCCTCCCCTCCTGGCGCCCTTCATGCTTTTGCTCTGCCGGCTCCCAGCTGCTGCGGGACTGAGACTGAGACCCACCCTCCCCTCCTGGCGCCCTTCATGCTTTTGCTCTGCCGCTCCCAGCTGCTGCGCGGGACTGAGACTGAGACCCACTCCTCCCTCCTGGCGCCCTTCATGCTTTTGCTCTGCCGCTCCCAGCTGCTGCTGCGCGGACTGAGACTGAGACCCACTCCTCCCCTCCTGGCGCCCTTCATGCTTTTGCTCTGCCGCTCCCAGCTGCTGCGCGGATTGAGACTGAGACGAGAGCAGCCGCCATGATGCAGGCGGACCTCCTTGGCCAGCTGAAGTTTCACGAGAGCAGGTCTAGGTCGGGCAAGGATGAGGCGCGGCCGTACGATCGCAAGCGCACTTTTGGCGGCCTCAGTGTCCACGCCGGCGTTCTTAGAGATCTGTTGGCGCCCTCCCGCCCGACAGCGTCAAGCAGGCACGCGGTCAGGATCGACCTGCTATGAGGTAGCACTCGGGTGGATCTGACGGTCCTTGAGACGTGCTGGAAAGCGGAGCGTCGTAGCTGCGCATCTTCGGCTGGAGAGAATCGGGAATGTAATTACCTCGGGAATGCAAGCCTAGCCCCGGCAGATGAGCTGGCAAGCGGGCGGAGTGAGGAAACAGACTTGCAACGCACTGTGGTCAGCAGGGGATGGCAGACGCGTAGGGCATGTAGGGCAGGCGGTTGAGCGGGTCAGAGCGTGAGCTGGGGAGTGTAGAGAGAAGGGAAGGCAGCAGCGAAGCATGGAAGGTCAGCAAACTGCGTGACGGACCGCTCCCCAGGCACCTGCCGCAGATCAGCGTTGCTGATGGTCTGGAGGGAAAGGTTGGGTCCCACAGCACACTCCCACAGCTCACACAAGCTGTGGGATAGCTCTCACCGTGCGCTGCTCCTCGAGCTGCTGTTTTCGTTTGATTTCCTCATCGGCCCGGTCCTGGCCGAGCGCCCCACACCGCCCGCCCCAAACAGTTCCTTTAATCAGCCGTGATGCTTCCTGCTGCGCAGTGCAAGGTGCCCTGAACAGAGCTGGTGCAAAGCTGGGAGAAAGAGCTTGCCGTCCCGCTGCCCAGGGAGGTGCGGGATGGTTCAGCAAGGGGTACGGTGGAGGGGGGGGGTGGCAGTCGAGATGAAAGGCGGTGGGGCACCTTCTGCATGGCCTGGATGGTCTGCAGCGCCTCCGCCTTCTCATTGTCCAGATCCTCCACTCTCAGCTTCAGCTTCTGCAACCGGCGCACCTTCCCCGCGGTCTCACCCGTCAGGCGCTCCCTGACACGAACACGTGGCACCCGCAAATCGGGGCCTGGCGTGTACAACAGGTAGCGCTGAGGGGGGCGCACCTGCATCTCCTGCACGAGATAGCGCTGAGGGGGGGGGGCGCGATGCCTGCATCTCCTGCACGAGGTAGCGCTTGAGGGGGCGCGCCTACATCTCCTGCACGAGGTAGCGCTGAGGGGGCGCATGCCTGCATCTCCTGCACGAGGTAGCGCTGAGGGGCGCATGCCTGCATCTCCTGCACGAGGTAGCGCTGAGGGGGGCGCATGCCTGCATCTCCTGCACGAGGTAGCGCTGAGGGGGGCGCGCCTGCATCTCCTGCACGAGGTAGCGCTGAGGGGGGCGCGCCTGCATCTCCTGCACGAGGTAGCGCTGAGGGGGGCGCGCCTGCATCTCCTGCACGAGGTAGCGCTGAGGGGGGCGCGCCTGCATCTCCTGCACGAGGTAGCGCTGAGGGGGGCGCGCCTGCATCTCCTGCACGAGGTAGCGCTGAGGGGGGCGCGCCTGCATCTCCTGCACGAGGTAGCGCTGAGGGGGGCGCGCCTGCATCTCCTGCACGAGGTCCTCTTGGGATTTCTGCTGCTTGGCCAAAAACTCGCGCTCCCGCTCGGCCACTTTCTTCTCGAGGTCCTTGGTCTTGGCCTGGGTGTCCTCCTCCGCCTTGAGCCGTTCAGCTTCGAGAGTAGCCATCAATGACTGTGCCGTGTCCATCTCCTCCTTCACCCTCCGTGCCGCCTCCTCCTACGAAACAAACCCACCCCACCCGGGCCCCGCGCCGCCCCGCCAGGTCTCCTCGCAGCGGGCGCCTATTTCAAGTGAGAGAGAAACTGGATCTACCTTCGTTGCCACCCGAGGCTGGTCGACTCCACTGCACCCGGAGAAGGGCCCCCGCATCATCGACCGTCGGCAATGGCCGAGGGAGTCAGTGCGGAGATCCAGCGATCCTGTTTGAGCCTTTTGTTGGCGATTCCTTTCACTGTGCTCACGGGAAAAAATCCCAGAGAGGGAATTTCCGGATGGGTGATCATGCAGCCGCCACGCCAAGGCAGGATCTGATCATTGTCTCCTCGCAACACCTGTCCCTCAGCAGCTTGATGCTGCCCGACAGAGGCTCATGGAGGGACACAAGAGGCGCGGACAGGGAGTCGCAAGAGAGGTGTTCTGGCACCTGGGCAACCCGCTCGGCTTCTTTTAGTGCCGCATGCTGATCGCGCTTCATACCGAGTATCTCAAGATCAAATGTCGCCTGTCAAATCGGCGACCCCTCCATGCCGCACCACCCTCCCCACCCAGATAACTCTTGTCCTCCCCGTCCGGATAACCCTCACTCTCCCCACCCGGATAACCCTCACTCTTCCCGCCCGGATAACCCTCGCCTCCCATTTGCCCATCCTACTCTTTCGCCTGGCCTCTCGCACTGCCCCATGTCTCATTCCCTCATTTACTACCTTCAAGCATCAGTCAACCCGCCCAAAACCCTCACGTCACAGGGCCGAATGGCACCGAACCTCTCACGTCACAGGGCCGAATGGCACCGGGCCCCTCACGTCTGGCACCGAACCTCTAACGCCACAGGGCCGGAATGGCACCGAACCCTCACGTCACAGGGCCGAATGGCATCAATCCTCACGTCACAGGGCCGAATGGCACCGAACCCCTCACGTCACAGGGCCGAATGGCACCGAACCCTCACGCCACAGGGCCGAATGGCACCGAACCCCTCACGCCACAGGGCCGAATGGCACCGAATCCCTCACGTCACAGGGCCGAATGGCACCGAATCCCTCACGTCACAGGGCGTCACACGTCACAGGGCGTTAAAATTACTGGTATCCGTATATTAACAAATTCCTCGAGTACCGACAGCGGTTATGGCTGCCGCTTTATCAAAACGACCGGTCTCTTATCCCTTAGTCCCTCAGGTCCCTTAGCAAAGTGGCAATGTCCTCTCCATCACATCCCAAGTTGCGAAACCACCCAGACCCTTTCAACGCCGCGCCCTCGGAAATCGAAGTGGACTAAAGATTCAGCGCATCGAGAATCGAAGAACTCTATACACCGGCACGCGGGGTGGCTCCGTGCGAGAGGCCCCGAGGATCGAACAGCAGGAGCCGGAGGGGTCAGGGACGCGGCAGAGGGACGCAAGCCCGGGCATGACAGAGACAGACAGAGGGCGCTTGCCTGCATCCGCTCGCGCTCGAGCTTGGCAGCTTCCTTGGCCTCCTCCAGCCGCAACTCCGCCTTGTCGGTCTGAGGTCACACCACCCGGCATCGTTCGGATGAGGCCGCACCACCCGGCATCGTGCGGATGAGGCCGCACCACCCGGCATCGTGCGGATGAGGCCGCACCACCCGGCATCGTGCGGATGAGGCCGCACCACCCGGCATCATGCGGATGAGGCCGCACCACCCGGCATCGTGCGGATGAGGCCGCAACATCCGACCTCGTGTGGATCACACGGGAACGTGATCGGGGGGCAGAAAGGTGCATGGAGCAGGAGCAGGACTGCGATGGGGAGCGAAGGGGTGCATGGAGTAGGAACGTGCGAGGGGTGAAGTGGGGGGGGGATTCGCAGGCTGTAGGAGCCGCTGTGCTCACCGCAAGGCGGGCCCGCTGGAGCTTCCGGCAGTGCGCGTCGGATGCGAACTCCAGCGTCCGTATTCGCGTGCTGCGCATGAGGTAGGATCGCCGAAGGTCCGCGCTCTAGGGCACACCCACCCCGCAAAGGCCTCAGGCACACCAACCGAGCCCAGCCTGCAACCACCGTGCGCTGCGATATCATCCCTCCACAGCCCTGCGATATCATCCCTCCACAGCCCTGCGATGGCATCCCTCCACAGCCCTGCG
>LGRX02034896.1:0-10141 GCA_001247695.2 Cymbomonas tetramitiformis | reverse complement strand
GACCTTTATATTTATATTTAATTTTATTTATACTGTCGTGTCGTGTCGTGTCGTGTCGTGTGTACAGTGACACACTGAGTCGTGTGTCACAGCTCACTGTGTCGTGTGTCACAGCTCTACTCTGTGTCGTGTACAGCGTACATTGTACAGCCTACGATTCTGGCTTCATTTTTTCGCACTGTTAAGGGGAATTCGACAATGACACAGTGTTAAGAGCCACTGAATTTTCGGAATCCGTTCACACATTTCTCAGATTTGAAGAATGAAGACGTAAAAAAAACTGAGACAGAAATCGTATACAGCGTACAGTGTCACAGTGTCTGGCTTCATTTTTTCGCACTGTTAAGGGGAATTCGACAATGACACAGTGTTAAGAGCCACTGAATTTTCGGAATCCGTTCACACATTTCTCAGATTTGAAGAATGAAGACGTAAAAAAAACTGAGACAGAAATCGTATACAGCGTACAGTGTCACAGTGTCTGGCTTCATTTTTTCGCACTGTTAAGGGGAATTCGACAATGACACAGTGTTAAGAGCCACTGAATTTTTATATTATATCCCGATTTTTCAAAAGAGGGGGATCTTCGATTCCATCTCCGATTTTTTCCCCAATTCTCTGTAATAAAATTAAAAATATAAACGAATGATGAGATAATCGAACGATCAGATTTCAGATGGCCTACAGCGCTACAGGCCTACTGTAGCGGAGATCTCAAAATCGAGATCGACCAAGCCTAGTGACACCTTTCTTTGGCTTTGCAAGTTTCAGTTGACCACGACCTGCCTGTCACATGTCACGTGACATTCATTATTTATCTCGATTCACATCGATCGTTCGAGTAATTCAGTGACACTGTATCGAGTATGCAACGCAACGTTCCAAGTTCCAAGCTTCAAACGTGACACGGCTATAAACAGCTATCAGGTGTGATGAGCGCGGGAAAGCAATTTGTATTTCCCTCCAATAATTATGGCATCGGCAGTTCGGAATGTTTCCATGTTATTACCCCCCGTTGTCTCAGACACTAAAGTCATTCTCATTTCAATCTCATCTCATTTCGTGTTCCGCCAATCAGAATCCATCAGCAAAATGAGAATTCTGAAAACGAGGAATCGTGAGTTTATTACTAGGCTTGCAGCAGATGCAAGCAGACGAGAGGAGACGTGATGACACACGACAGTCGAGTGCAAACTGCAAAGCGAAAAATTCTGCCAAATGAGGAGGTTCGGATCGAACGAACACGATGAAATGGCGTTCCTCGTTTCGCTATGCATCGAACGATTCCGATGAATTTGCGTTCTCATTTGGAACGATTTCGTCGGACGAAATGAGATTCAGCGCTCAGCGCCGAAGTCTGAGCGCTGAATCTCACTTCGGTAATTTTCATGAACGAAATGAGATTGAAATGAGAATTCGTCTCATTTCGTTTCTGGATTCTGATTGGTGGAAAACGAAATGAGATGAAATTGAAATGAGAATTCTGAAGTACTTTAGTGTCTGAGACAACGGGGGGTTACATGTTGTTTGCCGTTGGATCATGCAATAGATGCTCGGAAACTTGCAAAAACATTACGATTTGTACACAGTTTTAATTAAATATGGAACTTGTGATCAAAATGCATCCTCTTTCTGTCCTAAAGTCCGAAGTCTCAACAACGTCAAGTGACAATAAAACTTCTGAACATCTGAAGTGCAGACGAGAGATCGGATGCAGCCAAGACCTTCAGTTCAGTAGACCCAAGTTGCATCAGCTTGCAATACTCCTCTCAAAATTATTGGGGCAATACAAATGAATCTTTGCAGCGCAAATTAAATCGAATGGATAAAAAAACAGAAAGCGCAAATTCTAAAACTGGCATATAATCGTGTCCGCTTCTCCAGAAGCCTAGTTGGCTGGCGGCGAGTGAGTGAGTGAGTGAGTGAGTGAGTGAGCGGCAGAGAGTGATGGTGACATCGGGATACTCAAGCTGAACTATTGGGAATCCTGCCAGGAGTGCGCGTAACACATGAGCAATAGTGAAAACAGTGGATTGATACTCCCCAATTTTCTGCAAGGAAGTTGCTTCCCCCTAAAAAAATGTAGTTTCAAAGGAACGTCTTCAATTTCCATCTGAACGCGACCTGTTTCCAAACCTACACGGACGTCTACAGGTCCCTATATTTAAGAAAACAGAAAGGAAATCGACCTATGCACTGATATAGCAACACGCTATTAAATTGATCGCTTCAAAGACACCACACGAGCGCCCGAGGCGCGGCCATGAAAAGGATTTTGCATATATTCAAAACTTGATTCAAACCATCGACGCGAAGAGGACTTCAATATGCAAGGTTTTTGGATTCGTCGAATTATGGCAGTGTATCTACTGTTGAATCGCAATATTCCCGTCTGTTATGCGTACCCCGCCCTAGAAATATTCGACGGTGGAGTGGAGGGTACATACTTTGTTACTCAGGTGGGCTTCAGTTCGTAAGCCATTTCTCTATATGCTCCAGTCGGCCACGCATCTTGGCTCCCTTAACTTAGCGCATCTCCGCTGCGCACGTGGTTAAGCGTTTTAAACAGTTTCGGGAAAGCGAACTTGACCGCAACCCGGAAACGTTTTCGATGCATTTGCACCGGAGTCGTCAGCCACTGTGCGCTGCCTAAGCATGTAGATGATGCCCGCACAGCACGTATACACAACGTGTGAAGCTCGTGTTTGGCAGCCACACGTGCGAATTCCCTTAGGAAATAGGGAATTTCATCACCCGAAATAGCACTTATTTGGACATTCTTCGGCTCCTTTCAGCTCGTGTTATTTTGTTCGAATCTAGTCGCGGTCCTAGACTGGAGCGTCGCAGCATCATGCCCTGCCGCACAAAGCGATGATGTGGGGAAAACTGTGGTGTTGCACTACAAGTACTCGCTTGTCGAAGTACTCAAGTCGGACGCTTTTCACAAACATTTTACTCGAATGGTCAACGCTCTAGTGCCTGTGGCCGCGGTCATCCAGAAAGTCCATGTTCCTGGTGTGCATATGTGAGCCCTCTAATCGACAAGCGGATGGCGTACGTGGAGCGTACCGCGCGCCTTGCTGAGCGTCGGGTGTTGTAGAGCGCACAGTTGGGTCGCAACGCCCTCGCAACTCGCTGTCTGGAAAGTACGCTGACTGAACACTGCCCTTCCCCTTACCCTAAGCAGATGAGCAAGGGAATGCAAGGCGCGTGCCAGGTGCCGTTCAGGGATAATATATTGGTGGGTTCCATCTCCCCTCGTTTCCTTGCGCCTGGAGTATCAGCGCTCAGCGCTGCACTCGCGTGCGCGGGCGATCTGAAGTGTTAGCATGCCATTCGATGAGAACTGCAGCTCTCTAACTTCAGAGACCATAAATTCCACGCAATCCCTTGCCTTGCCGCTCTCTGTGCACTTTACACGGCAGTGCTCGGTACAGGCTAGGGCACGCGTGGAGACGATCATCCAAGGGATGCGACGCAAAAACGGCAACCTCACGAAGTACGAAGCGGCACCGGACGTGCTCGTCGATGAGGAAGACGGCATATATGTCACCATGATGGAGTATGTAGCAATGGGCTGCGTTGAAATGGATTCCACCCTTCTACTGGCCTGGGCTTTCAGCGGGATTTACACGATCTGTGTCGTCGACCGCGGCGGTTGCAGCTTCGGTACAAAGGTGCCACACGTCCGGACAGCCTGGGACCCTCCTTCCCACCATTCCGAAAGCCGCGGCTACAGCGAAGACGTGGCTACTGGTCGTGGTACCGTCGCGCACAGCGAAGACGTAGGCTCGCGGCGTGGTACCTTCGCGCACAGCCTGAAGCCGTGAGAGCGTCGCGCACAGCCTGAAGTCTTGAGACGATCGCCGGATCTCGCCGCATGCACTGCCTCTTAAGTCATCCAAACCGTGGGCTTAGCTCAGCCCACACGGCACTGCGCACTCTTGCAGAGCGGGCAGAAGTTCCACTCAGTCTCAATCTCACTCGGCATCCCTGAGTGCTGCGGGGCGGGCGGAGGCTCGGCGACTATGCAGGCGAATACCTGCAAGAAATCGGGCGCGGCGGCCGTGCTGGTTGTAGACTTCTATAGTGAGATTACACAATCTGAGACCGGTCTCTCCACGTCCATTATATCCCCACGTGGTATCCATGGCTCTGAGGGTACGGAGCCCTCACCGTAAAGCCCTGTTGCGTCCCGCCCGATCTCTTGAAACGCGGCGAGGCTCATCCCTACGGGCGCCTCAAGTTGCCACTGCAGCAGGGGGCGACCGGCTGATCCGTGTGGGCACCGGTGCGCAGTGGTGATCCCCACGTTTCTGATCTCCTATGCGGACGGAACGGCTATAAAGAATGTGATCTCGACCGGGCAATATATCAGCGGCCGGCTGTTTACGGAGGCAGAGGTGCTCGAATCCTCGCTGCCCATCGGCCTTTTGAACACCGGGCGTAACTCCTCCCTGCGGTGCGTGAACGCGATGCCGGATTGGGAAAAGGCGCCAGCGTCACTGCTGATCCTGGATGCCGGACGCCCCGGTGGCACCTCGGACATCTACTCCTGGTCCGCTGAAGTCCCAGGCACCTCGGCGTACTACGTTGGCGTCGAGAATCGTGGCTTCAGCAGCCAATTCCAGTAAGTGGCCCGTTTTGAGGGTTAGGGCAGCGGGGAGGGCCGCCGGGGGAAGCCGGGCCGAGCGTTAAGGCTTCCGTTAGGGAAACCCAGTGAAACACCGTGGAGCGGGTTTGCTGTCAACCATGCCAAGGCACTTCCAGCAGCTCCATATTTAGGGAAACTCAGTGAAACACCGTGGAGCGGGTTTGCTGTCAACTATGCCAAGGCACTTCCAGCAGCTCCAGGGATGAGGGAGCACACAAGCACGCTCGAGCTGAGAGTGAGGCAGCATGAGAGCACGAGCTGAGAGTGAGGCAGCATGAGAGCGTGGAGGAAACTCGTCTGTTCGAGCTGAGAGTGAGGCAGCATGAGAGCGTGAAGGAAACCCGTCTGCAAGCAGTGCACTGGAGCACTGGGTCCCACCGACTAATGTCACATACGAAATCTGAGAGCTTCATGAAAGCAAAGCGTGGAATCGTACACCCTCACGTGCATCGATACACCGATGTATCCCGCGTAGCCCCACCCTGTAGCGGTGGAGAGCGCCAGGTTTGCGGCAGGCTGAGGTGTGAGAGCGGTGGGGATGTGGCTTGCTCGCTCGCCTGTAGCGGTGGAGAGCGCCAGGTTTGCGGCAGGCTGAGGTGTGAGTGCGGTGGGGTGGCCGCTGCAGTCCGAAGCGGCAGGTGGGGATGGAAGTCTGGGACGAGGAGCAGCAGGACCTCGCCGTGGAGCTTCTCGGTGCGCTGCACACGCCCGGCGCCGCAGCCGGCCTCGCCCTGACTGTACACTCCCTGCGCCGCAGCCGGCCTCGCCCTGACTGCACACGCCCGTGCCGCATCCGGCTTTGCCCTGACTGCACACGACTGGCCGCAGCCGGCCCGCCCTGACTGCACACGCCCGCGCCGCATCTGGCCTCACCCTGACTGCACACTCCTGGCGCTGCAGCCGGGCCTCGCCCTGACTGCACACTCCCGGCGCCGCAGCCGGCCTCGCCCTGACTGTACACGACTGGCGCCGCATCCGGCTTTGCCCTGACTGCACACGCCCGCGCCGCAGCCGGCCTCGCCCTGACTGCACACGCCCGCGCCGCATCCGGCCTCGCCCTGACTGCACACGCCCGGCGCCGCAGCCGGTCTCGCCCTGACTGCACACGACTGGCGCCGCATCCGGCTTTGCCCTGACTGCACACGCCCGGCGCCGCAGCCGGCCTCGCCCTGACTGCACACGACTGGCGCCGCATCCGGCCTCGCCCTGACTGCACACGCCCGGCGCTGTAGCCGGCCTCGCACTGACTGCACACGACTGGCGCCGCAGCCGGCCTCGCCCTGACTGCACACGCCCGGCGCTGTAGCCGGCCTCGCCCTGACTGCACACGCCCGGCGCCGCAGCCGGTCTCGCCCTGACTGCACACTCCCGGCGCCGCAGCCGGCCTCGCCCTGACTGCAAGCGCCCCGCGCCGCAGCCGGCCTCGCACTGACTGCACACGACTGGCGCCGCAGCCGGCCTCGCCCTGACTGCACACGCCCGGCGCCGCAGCCGGCCTCGCCCTGACTGCACACGACCGGCGCCGCAGCCGGCCTCGCCCTGACTGCACACGACTGGCACCGCAGCCGGCCTCGCCCTGACTGCACACGCCCGCGCCGCAGCCGGCCTCGCCCTGACTGCTCACGCCCGGCGTCGCAGCCGGCCTCGCCCTGACTGCACACGACTGGCGCCGCAGCCGGCCTCGCCCTGACTGCACACGCCCGGCGCCGCAGCCGGCCTCGCCCTGACTGCACGCGACTGGCGCCGCAGCCGGCCTCGCCCTGACTGCACGCGCCCGGCGCCGCAGCCGGCCTCGCCCTGACTGCACGCGCCCGGCGCCGCAGCCGGCCTCGCCCTGACTGCACACGCCCGTGCCGCATCCGGCCTCGCCCTGACTGCACACGCCCGGCGTCGCAGCCGGCCTCGCCCTGACTGCACTCGTCCGGCGCTGCAGCCGGCCTCGCCCTGACTGCACACGCCCGCGCCGCATCCGGCCTCGCCCTGACTGCACACGCCCGGCGTCGCAGCCGGCCTCGCCCTGACTGCACACGCCCGCGCCGCAGCCGGCCTCGCCCTGACTGCACACGACTGGCGCCGCAGCCGGCCTCGCCCTGACTGCACACGCCCGTGCCGCAGCCGGCCTCGCCCTGACTGCACACGCCCGGCGCCGCAGCCGGCCTCGCCCTGACTGCACACGCCCGTGCCGCAGCCGGCCTCGCCCTGACTGCACACGCCCGGCGTCGCAGCCGGCCTCGCCCTGACTGCACACGCCCGCGCCGCAGCCGGCCTCGCCCTGACTGCCCGACTGGCGCCGCAGCAGTACGCCCTGACTGCACACGCCCGTGCCGCAGCCGGCCTCGCCCTGACTGCACACGCCCGGCGCCGCAGCCGGCCTCGCCCTGACTGCACACGCCCGTGCCGCAGCCGGCCTCGCCCTGACTCCACACGCCCGGCGTCGCAGCCGGCCTCGCCCTGACTGCACACGCCCGCGCCGCAGCCGGCCTCGCCCTGACTGCACACGACTGGCGCCAGCAGGGCCGGCTCGCCTGACTGCACACGCTCGGCGCGCAGCCGTTCTCGCCCTGACTGCACGCGACTGGCGCCGCAGCCGGCCTTCGGGGCTTGACTGCACGCGCCGGCGCCGCAGCCGCCTCGCCCTGACTGCACACGCCTGGCGCCGCAGCCGGCTCGCCCCTGACCAAACACGCCCGGCGGCCGCAGCCGGCTCGCCCTGACTGCACTCGTCCGCGCCGAAGCCGGCTCGCCTGACTGCGCGCCCGCGCAGCCGGCCTCGCCCTGACTGCACACGCCCCGGCGGCCGCAGCGCCTCGCCCTGACTGCACGCTGGCGCCAGCCGGCTCGCTCTGGACTGCACACGCCCGTGCGCATCTGGCTTTGCCCTGACTGCACACGACTGGCGCCGCAGCTGGCCTCACCCTGATTCTTTACACGCTCCCGGCGCTTGCAGCCGGCCTCGCCCTGACTGCACACTCCCGGCGCCGAAGCCGGCCTCGCCCTGACTGCAAGCGCCCGGCGCCGCAACCGGCCTCGCCCTGACTGCACACGACTGGCGCCGCAGCCGGCCTCGCCCTGACTGCACACGCCCGGCGCCGCAGCCGTCCTCGCCCTGACTGCACACGCCCTGCAGTTCACAGCAGCGGTTTCACTCACCGTTGGCGTACTGCTGTTAACGCTGAGAACTGCCATGCAATATTTTGGCCAGCCCTGTTGCGTTTTTGTTTAGATCTGCAGGGAATGGGGGGCGTGCAGGGGCGCCCGGGGTAAAGGCGCCCGGGGTCAATGCAAAATGAGGGCGAGGGGCGTGCAGGGCTGCTGGGGGAGCAGCACAGGACGGGGGGGTAGCAAGGAGCAGTAAGAATGGGGGTTACGCAGAGCTGCCTGGGGTCAAAGAGTAGTGAGATTTGGGGGTTATGCAGAGCTGCCTGTGGTCAAAGAGTAGTGAGATTTGGGGTTATGCAGAGCTGCCTGGGTCAAAGAGCGGTGAGGGTAGGGGGTTACGCAGAGATGCCTGGGGTCAAAGAGCGGTGAGGGTGGGGGGTTACGCAGGGTTGCCCAAGGAGGCGGACTGGATCCTGGGAGCGCCGTATGCAGATAAGAGTCTGCTGCGGAACGTGGTGGCATATGATTTCTACCGCAGAACAGGTCAATATGCACCAAGGTATCTCCTTGAGACCCCCTAGCGCATGTCCCATACATGACCACCTGTCTTAGTTGTAGGTTTTCCAGAATCTACTTAACAATAGCTAATGGTCAACTCAACAGCTCGAGGAAGCTGCGTAGTATAATTACCACAAAGTGTTTATAGTCCAGATAGAGGTCGCTTCAGCTCACCCTGGGATGCTCATGAGGGTCGATGTTGATGAGGGTTTCCTTTCTGTTTCGTCTGTGATTCATTCCCCAAAACAAGGCCAAACCCATTCACACACGCAGCAAGTGGTTTCAGAAACCCGAGTCCCTGACTCTTGTTGTAGCAGAGTAGTATGACACATGTAGCTCTGTGACTCTGTGCAGTAGTGCAAATGACCACGAACCGACACGGCCATTCAGCTCTGTTTTTTTTGCTTTCCCACCTCGCCTTAAATATGGGCCCACGGGACTCTGTGGACCTTTGATGCCGGTACCTGGGCTTCACTCAGGTACCGACCTGGACAGACATAAAAACTGATTTCAGCATCTGCTTAAACAGTGCACAAAAACAAATTCTGTAAAGTATGCAGCGAGTGCCTTTCGCAAATGAGGATTCGTGCAAAAGTGAAGCTCTAAACCCAAGTGTTAAACCTGTTGAGTCAACTCTGTGCGGCGTGAAATGCGCTGAGAGGATTTAGAGGGTGACAAACCCAGAACTCAATTCTTGGAGATGATGATCAGCGACGATGCGTGGGATGCTCCGGAGTACCCGCGGCATTACCACGGACTGTTCTTTCTGGTGGAGAAGATCAAGCGCGATGGCGACCGGGTCGATGTCAGGAAGAACAAGTTTGACGAAAATGAGGATATAACTGGGGGCTACCTCTTTAAGGTTGGTGCAGAGCCTTGAGACCCATGCTGCGCCGCCACTGCTTCATTACATTGGAGCGAGCGTTGGACTCTCCCACGTGCGTGGTCACTCTGGGGGGCTCAGAGTATTGAAGTCCATAAAGGCTGACGATTTCCGGGAATCCACGCGAAACCACAGAGTGATGTGTGCTGCACAGCCTACCATGTGCTCCTGTTAGAAATGCTCGGGCGATCTGACGACGCACCAATGTACAATTGAACCTTGGTTTTACACCACAGAGGCCGTCGACGGATATCAGAGGGGAATTTGCTACCTCAAAATGTCCGTTGAGGAATTGAGGAATACGCTTGCGGAAGGGAAGCTTGGGTTTCCTGGTAGCACCTTCTTGGATGCGCGGTGAAGTGTGACTCGTTGTAATGAAGCGAGGCGAGCAGAGAAGTGTTTCGTGAGAGCGCCGCGCAGAGCAGACCGGTGTGCCTTGCGTTGGTCAAATGGTGCAATATCCCAGGATCGTACAGTGTGCCCAATGCCGTAGTCTGATTGCCTTGCGCAAACGCGTGGACCGTTGATGTGCGTCACAGGTGGACCACACAGATCGCGAGGACACTGAGGAAAGCATCACAACCTCCTTGACCAAAACAGAGATCATTTTGGAATACCCGCGCCCGAAAAATGTGCGTACAGATGCTAAGCCTCACCGGTGCAGGCAGGCTTGCGTATGCACTGCCCCCGCCCCCAGGACGGTAGCCATGCTGCTCATCGCTGGAGAGTCCCTGGCCCTCTTGCGCTATTTGCTTGCCGCTGTGACAAAAGATGAGGCTTCCAGGGCTAAGCTGACAGTTGCATTCATATTTGTCACAGCGCCGGGGATGCCAGGCCGACACTGTTCAACGATGCCCTCGCATCCCCAATAACCGCGATGCCCTCGCATCCCCAATAACCGCGATGCCCTCGCATCCTCAATAACCGCGATGCCCTCGCATCCCCAA
>LGRX02034893.1:0-17907 GCA_001247695.2 Cymbomonas tetramitiformis | reverse complement strand
CTAAGGTTTGGAAGAAGCTTGTCCGGTCGCGTGGAACTGTCTATTTTCGCTGGTTGACGGAAGATATCGCACACTGCGCTGCTCACGTGCAGCTGATGGAAAATCCCAGTTCCAGATGTCACTTTCAGATGTGTAAGGTGGTCAGCGGTGCGTATTGAATACTCTTTCCCGTCGTATCTAACGCAGGAAAACGGTAGAATAGCGACAGTAGAAACGGCATATGCACACCTGGAAGAGGCGGCAACTCGGGAGCCCTCCACGGACATGCCGGCAGAGGTGGGCAAACAAAACCTTGCCTTCCCCACTCATTCAGCCGTGCCTTTGACTTTTAGAGAAAAGAGGACATGAAGGTATGAAGCCCATTCGACAGATGTGTTGCACCGTTTCCCATTGTGTTAGTTGCTTGCGTGTGGCGTTAATGTTTGGCACGTTATTGTTGGGCAATCGCTTTCTTTTAACGAATTCCGGGACGCATCCGTCAACCATCTGCAATTTTCGAGAAGCGCATTGAAGAGTTTTCCTTGGACTTAATTCGTTGTGCCACTTCAATACTTGCAAGTACACAATGCTTTTTCTTTTTGTCCACAACACCCTTTCAGCCTTGCCTGCTGCTTTTGCCAGCATCCGCAGAGACCCACTGACGTGCGTGAGGAATGCATGTTGGGTGGGCCGTCGCAGAACCCTTGGCCAGGCTCGATTACACGGTTGACAGATAGGTATAAAATAGAAGAAGTATGTTACCCAAACGCCAAATCCAATTGACCTGCCCCCCGCCCCCTGCTCTCCCTGCACTTCCTGAAGGCAGGGCTACAAGAGTCGTTCCTTGTGTCACCTAACAGCGTATTTGCATCTAATACTAGATCAGTGAGAGGGAGCCTCAAGGTATGCTTCCATCTCACCCCATACCTAGCCATAGACCAGGGGGTAGCTGCGTGTTTAGGGAGCTGATCTGCTCAAAATACCGTTTATAAGTTCCCATTGAGCTTGGATTTCCATGGTGGCCTTATCCTGGACGGCCTGACTGGCGGATGCTGCGTTTTCCCGAGCTTTACCGGTTGGTCTGTCTCCTGGAATCTATTGAAAACTTAGGTACAGGTCGTATGTGTTTGTTTTGTTGTCATCCTTCGACTGAGGTCAGAAGTGCTTTCGTGCCCACCGTTCAGTACTTGGTACCCTTGATCTTCCCTTTTGCTGCTCACACCTCTGTCAAGTACTGTTCACTACCGACAGAAATGCGTGCCAGTAAAGTGAGCTTGTTCCAGTCAAATGATTCCCGCACCAGGTGCCCCAGAAGTGTCTATGTGGCATCGAAGCACGTGACGTATTTAGTCCCTCCTGCACCAAAATAGGAGAGCACTTGTGGTTGCACTCGCCGTGTGAAGAGGTCTTCGGACTGCAGGCTGCGTCTCCTTAGGTTTGCTGCTGTGTCCTTGCCCCGCCCTAATGCTTTGTATCCTGCGGGATAGTGGTTGGCTGGCATCACGCCACTCACGTTTACGGTCTCATATGACCCACCCTGGACATGAAAGCCTCTCCTTTGGGGCTGGCGATCGATATGATTGGTCGGTGTTCTTTGCAACTCTTGGTGTATGCTTTGGTGTGGTTGCTGCATCGACAGGCCTCATCGTGCACTCACTGCTTGTGGTGTATACAATGCCCGTGGCGTCTGCATCGACAGCTGTGATTGTCTGTCGTGGGCTTTTATGCTGTCCGCAGTTGCTACCCACTGATTGTGTTAGCAGGACTATCAGTTGCTACCCACTGATTGTGTTAGCACGGTGTGTGGTTAATGCATCGACAGCTCAGCAAGTATGCTGCAGATGTTATGCACAGGGATTGCTGCGTCGGCATTTCTAAAACTTGGTTGGTGTCCCCAGCGAATGTGCGGCATTTCTAATACTTGGGTGGTGTCCCCAGCGAATCGGAGGCATTTCTAATACTTGGTTAGTGTCCCCAGCGCATGGGAGGCATTTCTAATACTTGGTTGGTGTCCCTGCGCATGTGCGGCACACCCATCGCTCTATTTATTTTGGTCGGCTTTGCGGTCCTTGTTTGTTTTGATACCCGCTTGCGTCAACCCTTGGCTTGCATCTCCATCTTTCCGTTGTATCCCCTTTTGGTGAAGTGAACAACGGGCATCACTTCCTTGGCTCGTTAAATGGTGGTTAAATGTGCCCCACTTTTAGTCTTGCATGCCCTCCAGAAAATAGGCTGAGTGGGAAGTCGGGTAATGCAGGTAGAAAAAATGTCAGATGAGGAACTTGCTGCGTCAATAAAGTTGCTCCGCCAGACAGATCTACCACTATATCAAACGGTGCGCCCTTTGGCCAAGCTTTGACACCGTTAGCTTTTAGCTATGCTCGCCTCATTTGGTGGAACGTCTGGTTTGGTGTCTGGCTTTGTTTCCGGATAAATCTTTGACCGCATGTATTGTGGACTTTGATGATGAACTATACTTTGCAGTGGACTTGTCAGTGGAGTGTCACTTCGAGTGTTGAGCTGCATCTGCGCGGTGTGAAACTGAAGCGTCTCGCCTTGTTGGTGTCTGACGGTTGAGTGTCTGACGCTGAGGTAGCTGACTGGATGCTCGAGGTTTGGGAATTGGGCGCTCAGGCGGATGTCTGGGAAGCAGCTCAGCTTTTTAGGCAACTTATCTGGCTGCTCCTGTCTGACCCTCACAGCTCGCGGTATGTGGCGACACTAGAGAGTTTCATGCAAAATTCGATAGCCAGCTATTTCATGCAGCTGACGTGGACTGAAGATATCTATTTGCTGCGAAAGTCCGACTTTACTGGTTAAGTTTACGAGCGCCGATTTCAGTTGGGCGTGAGACGAATATTCAATTGGTACAGTCAGCTAAGCGAATCGAGTTACTGCCGAATGCTTCATTTCGGCTGAATTTGGCCTTGCGCGAGCGAAATGAAGGCATTTTGCTCAGCAAACTGGGCATTCGGGCAGCCGATCCGACGTGGACTGAAGCTCTTGTGACTTCGGACTCGCGAAAGAGTTGACTGCTGAAACTTGTGAAACTCACTACTCCACGACTCCAATTCACAGCCCTCGATGCCCGAGAGTTGTGAATAGCCCGACCACTCCACTCCCTCGCATTCACACCAGCAATAGGCTGGAAGCTTAGAACCGTTTGAATTCTCTCCGTGGGAGCTGAGTGGATCCCGCTGGCTGTCACTGAAGTGCTGTGCAGAGCACCTCGGGGTGTGAAGCTGACTCTTTTCTGTCGGCGATCTCAGAGGTGGATACATTATCTCGCTTTGGATCTTGATACTCATCGCGGTCTCCTCCATCACGTTGTGCATGGAGACCATGGAGGAATTCTATGACGACGCATCCCAGGAAGGCTTCCGATTGATTGAGCTGATATGCATAATCATCTTCACAACGGAGTATGTGCTTAAGCTTATTACTGCGCCCAAGACGATGGCGTTCGTCGTAGGCCCCCTCAATATCGTAGATCTCGTGTCCATCCTGCCTTGGTACCTGGAGAGAATGTGTAAGTGCCTACTCCGGCTCCCAGGACACCTTCCCCCTATTGTCACGAGATGTCTCTGGAGCTTTCAGCGCAAAGATCATGCAGTGTGAAACAGCGTATGCAACGATCGAGTTGGCGTTCAAGGCTGCAACGTATTGCTCAAGAGGCCAAGGGGGCTCACCAGTGTCCGCCTTGAGATGACGTGGCTGCTGCAGGTCCCGCGCGCGCCGCCTGTCACTACTTGAGATGACGTGGCTGCTGCAGGTCCCGCGCGCGCCGCCTGTCACGACTTGAGATGACGTGGCTGCTGCAGGTCCCGCGCGCGCCGCCCTGTCACTACTTGAGATGACGGCTGCTGCAGGTCCCGCCGCGCGCCGCCTGTCACTAGCTTGAGATGACGTGGCTGCTGCAGGCCCCGCGCGCGCCGCCTGTCACTACTTGAGATGACGTGGGCTGCTGCAGGTCCTGCCGCGCACCGCCTGTCACTACTTGAGATGACGTGGCTGCTGCAGGTCCCACGCGCGCCGCCTGTCACTACTTTCTGGAGATGACGTGGCTGCGTAAGGTCCCGCGCGCGCCGCCTGTCACTACTTGAGATGACGTGGCTGCTGCAGGTCCCGCGCGCGCCGCCTGTCACTACTTGAGATGACGTGGCTGCTGCAGGTCCTGCGCGCGCAGTCTGTCACTACTTGAGATGACGTGGCTGCTGCAGGTCCCGCGCGCGCCGCCTGTCACTACTTGAGATGACGTGGCTGCTGCAGGTCCCGCGCGCGCCGCCTGTCACTACTTGAGATGACGTGGCTGCTGCAGGTCCCGCGCGCGCCGCCTGTCACTACTTGAGATGACGTGGCTGCTGCAGGTCCCGCGCGCGCCGCCTGTCACTACTTGAGATGACGTGGCTGCTGCAGGTCCCGCGCTCGCCGCCTGTCACTACTTGAGATGACGTGGCTGCGGCAGGTCCCGCGCGCGCAGTCTGTCACTACTTGAGATGACGTGGCTGCTGCAGGTCCTGCGCGCTGCCTGTCACTACTTGAGATGACGTGGCTGCTGCAGGTCCCGCGCGCGCCGCCTGTCACTACTTGAGATGACGTGGCTGCTGCAGGTCCCGCGCGCGCAGCCTGTCACTACTTGAGATGACGTGGCTGCTGCAGGTCCCGCGCGCGCCGCCTGTCACTACTTGAGATGACGTGGCTGCTGCAGGTCCCGCGCGCGCAGCCTGTCACTAAGGCAGAGGGGATCCGTTCTCCATGCACGATCATGTACGATTGTTCTACTCCTGGCGGGTGGCATTTGAAGAGCCTCTGTGATGCGTGCCTGGTGCGGGGATGGGGGTTGCGCGTCGCAGTCTCGTCAGCTCTGGCTGGCACTCAGATCTTGCGCATCGTCCGCCTGGTGCGCGTGTTCCGGGTGCTGAAGCTAGGCAGCCGCTACGGGAAGATTCAAGTGGTGTGGGAGGCGGTGGTGGAGTCCTCGGACATGCTATTTTTGATGATTTTCCTGCTGATGCTCTCGGTGATCGTCTTCTCCACGCTCATCTACTTCGCTGAAAAGGGCCAGTGGGACTCGGTCCGCTCCACACGCCTTCAAGCCTTTCCCCACCCCAATGCGCCCTCGCTGCACCCTCTTGCAAAGCCTCCGCTCCTCTCCACGAGCACCCTGCTATCCACGAGCACCCAGATATGAGGTGGCTTCAGCGTCATTCCTTTGGCCTTCGCACAGTCATCTCGTCCAGGTGAACTCAGTAACCAGTTCAGCACTGCCCCGCACATGTGTTAGTCAACTGGACGGATCGACTATTCATCTTGCCAGTGGCGCCGGCCTTTGCTGGGCACGGCCGCAAGATCTAGCATCTCCGCAGCACGCCGCCGGTAACACTGCAGCTCAATGCCTCTGGAACCCATGCACACGTTTACAGGGGTGAATGGAGGGGTGAAGACTCATCCAGTGTCGCGCCAAATCCATCTGCTTATGGACCACATCACGAAATTTCCTCCTAGATATGGAATGTGTAATCCAAGTACATGAGCCCTGACCCCTCGGTTGAAAGCCTCGGCCACTAACGCGTACAGATGGTATAGAATCAGCCGCTGCATCAGTGCATGTACCCTCTGCAAAGGACCCCCGCATGTGTGTGCCCTCTGCAAAGGGCCCCCGCATGTGTGTGCCCTCTGCAAAGGGCCCCCGCATGTGTGCGCCCTCTGCAAAGGGCCCCGCATGTGTGTGCCCTCTGCAAAGGACCCCCGCATGTGTGTGCCCTCTGCAAAGGGCCCCCGCATGTGTGCGCCCTCTGCAAAGGGCCCCCGCATGTGTGTGCCCTCTACAATGCGCCCCCGCATGTGTGTGCCCTCTGCAAAGGGCACCCGCATGTGTGCGCCCTCTGCAAAGGACCCCCGCATGTGTGTGCCCTCTGCAAAGGGCCCCCGCATGTGTGTGCCCTCTGCAAAGCGCCCCCGCATGTGTGTGCCCTCTGCAAAGCGCCCCCGCATGTGTGTGCCCTCTACAAAGGGCCCCCGCATGTGTGTGCCCTCTACAAAGGACCCCCGCATGTGTGTGCCCTCTGCAAAGGGCCCCCGCATGTGTGTGCCCTCTGCAAAGCGCCCCCGCATGTGTGCGCCCTCTGCAAAGGGCCCCCGCATGTGTGTGCCCTCTGCCCCCGCATGTGTGTGCCCTCTGCAAAGGGCCCCCGCATGTGTGTGCCCTCTGCAAAGGGCCCCCGCATGTGCGTGCCCTCTGCAAAGGGCCCCCGCATGTGTGCCCTCTGCCCTCTGCAAAGGGCCCCCGCATGTGTGTGCCCTCTGCAAAGGGCCCCCGCATGTGCGTGCCCTCTGCAAAGGGCCCCCGCATGTGCGTGCCCTCTGCAAAGGACCCCCGCATGTGTGTGCCCTCTGCAAAGGGCCCCCGCATGTGTGTGCCCTCTGCAAAGGGCCCCCGCATGTGCGTGCCCTCTGCAAAGGGCCCCCGCATGTGCGTGCCCTCTGCAAAGGACCCCCGCATGTGTGTGCCCTCTGCAAAGGGCCCCCGCATGTGTGTGCCCTCTGCAAAGGGCCCCCGCATGTGCGTGCCCTCTGCAAAGGGCCCCCGCATGTGCGTGCCCTCTGCAAAGGACCCCCGCATGTGTGTGCCCTCTGCAAAGGGCCCCCGCATGTGTGTGCCCTCTGCAAAGGGCCCCCGCATGTGCGTGCCCTCTGCAAAGGGCCCCCGCATGTGTGCCCCTCTGCAAGGGCCCCCGCATGTGTGCCCTCTGCAAAGGGCTCCCCGCATGTGTGCTCCTTTCTGCAAGGGCCCCACATGTGTGTGCCCTCTGCAAAGGGCTCCCGCATGTGTGTGCCCTCTGTGAAGGGTCTCCCGTGATGTGTGTGCCCTCTGCAAAGGGCTCCTCAAGATGTGTGCGCCCTCTACAAAGGGCCCCCGCATGTGCGTGCCCTCTGCAAAGGACCCCCGCATGTGTGTGCCCTCTACAAAGGACCCCCGCATGCTCATGACATATTGGGGAGACGCTTCAGGTGATCAGCACCCCTCTTCTCTCTGCCTCTGACCGGTTGAGTGGTGGGTGAGTGCAGGAATTAGAGAGATATGTTCGTGCTGGAGAGTTCAAAACTGAAGAGGACGGAACGCTGATTGCGAGCCCGTTTGTGAGCATCCCATCGAGCTTCTGGTGGTGTATGGTGACGCTGATGACGGTGGGGTATGGAGACCTGTACCCGGTCACTGGCCCCGGGCGATTGGTTGCCGTTATCGCTATGCTGGCCAGCATCCTTATCCTGGCACTCCCCATCAGCGTCATCGGCACCAACTTTGATAACAAGGTTTCCCCGGTGGCACTCCCGCAGAATCACCCAAAGCAGTCAGCCTCGGGAATGTGCAACAGTCTGCGAGTATCCTCACCACCTGAGCCTGCTCGTCCTAGCAGATATAGGTTGTTGCTATGGTCTTAGGGTTGACTGGCAGGAATTTAGTCTCTATGCGAGGCTGCTGTGAACTGCTGCTCTTTTCGAAGGAATGAGGTGGTTGGCATGCTGCCGGACAGTGGAACGCGTATAAGGAGAGGGAGAAGTATAAGGCGAGCAACAAGCTCCAGGCGCAGCCCTTCATCGAGCTCACCGCGGGGCTCAGTGAGCACTGCGGGTTGGTGGAGGTGCTGCACTGCCACCTCCCTCAACAAACGCATACTTTGTTGTGGATGGACGGCTGGGATCACCGATGGTTGTGGCTTATCCTTGGACCGATTTGTTTGGCACCAGATAGCCACAGAATGTCGCCTGCATTTTGTACACATGGGATCGAAGCATTCGGCACACACACACACACACACACACACACACACTTCGGGACATCCATCCATGTTTTCTGGAGCTCACTTGTGGAGGATGGGACCCCTGTGTGTGTGCTTACCCTTGGACCAATTTCTTTGGTGTCATATAGCCGCAGAATGGCAGCTGCATTATGCACCCACGCCCAGGATCAAAGCATTCAGGACACACTTCAGGACACAAATCTGGATTCTCCAGAGCTTGGTAGTGTTTGCTGTCTGGGAGCTCCGTGCCTGCCGCATTGATGCACCCTCCGCGCGGGCATTTGCAGGACATCAGCAAGAAGGCGGCAGAGCTGGAGACAGACATAGCAGAAAGAGTGACGAGTCTACAGGTGCATTCCTTCCCGTGTGGTGTACCTGGTTTCGCGGGGAGGGACCTGTGGGGACCAGCAAGGGGGGAGATAATCAGAAACTCGTGCAAACTTAGGTGGCCACGGGACCTTTCAAGCCCACCATCGACAAGAACCGTCCTAAAGCCCAGACCGCCATGATGAGAAACGCCCTAAAGCCCAGCCCGCCATGACGAGAGAAAGTCCCTAAATCCCAGCCCACCATGATGAGAAAGACCCTAAGTCCCTGCTCACCATGATGAGAAACACCATAAAGTCCAGCCTGCCATGACGAGAGAAACTCCCTAAAACCCAGCCCACCATGATGAAAAACAACCTAATCCCATCATGACAAAAAACGGCCGAAATCCCTGCCCACCACGCCGACAAACGCAGCAAAGCCTTGCCCGCCATCACTCGAAGCACCACATATCCCCGTCCAAAATAATGAGAAACACCCGAGACCCCCGCCCAACATGATGCCAAACGCCCTACATCCCCGCCCACCTTCACGACAAACACTCTACACCCCTGCCCACCTTGAGAAAACACGCCCTCGAACCCTGCCCACCATGACCTGACGCACCCTGGATCCCTGCCCACCATTTCTCGAAGCACCCTAGACCCCTACCCCCCATGGTGACAAAACCCTAGACGCCTGCCCACCATGAGCAGAAATATGCCACATCCCTGCCCACCATTTTGTGGAACACCCTAGACTCCTGCCTACCATGATGTGAAACACCCTAGACGCCTGCCCACCATGACTTGAAGCACCCGAGATCCCTGCCCATCATGACGAAAAATATGCTAGATCCTTGCTCACCATTTTTAGAATCGCCTTAGACCCCTGCCAGTCATGAGCAGAAAAAAATCTAGATCCATGGCGACCTGAAGCCCCCTAATCTGTGCCCATAAGGACCAGAAACAACTTATATCCATGCTTATCATGACCTGAGGCAGCTTTATTTGCTGTCATGATCTGAAACGTCCCAGTTTCCTGGCCATGGGCACACTCTAGATCCCTGACCATCATGACCAGAACAGAAAATGTTTATGTTCACCGTCAATGAGATTGGTGGCAGTCATTTGTCATACTCCGCTTTGGCAGCAAGGTGTGAAGACAGTGGCCGTAGGATGGTTTTTGAAGGGAAGCGCCTCTGATGATTTGTCAGGAGACAATTATGCTGCGCAAAGAAGCAATCTCCCAGATGAAAGCGAATGAAAGGGATCCACTGTCCACCTTGTTGGGGCAAGATGAAGCGGAGCTGGGAGGAACGTCCCCAGTTGCACAACCTTTCCAAGCCATGAGCAAATCAAAGTCCACAGCATCACTGGGAGGAATTCTGATTATGGAAGAGGAGATAGTCCGCAGAGAGGTGCGCCCCCCACCCCTGCAGCGCGTTTCCCCTTGGTAATTGTTAGCTCCGTGTCTACAGGTGGTGAATAGAGGTTCCTCCTTTTGGAGAGGACCACGAGATCATGTCAGAATGTGGCAGGAGATGAGGCGATTGGAGAGAGTGGGTGGGGCTTTTGTGCACAGGCGTCTCTACTGCGGGTCCTAGAGAGCTTGGACCTCCTCCAGAATAAAAAATTCCCAGAACTTGTCCGTGAGATCCGTGAAAAGTATAACCGCATGGGGTCTGCATTCGTAGAGTCTCAGTCGACAATGCTGGAGCTTCGAGATCTGCACGAGGCATATGAAGAGCTGGGAATGCCAAAATTAAAGTTGTTAAATTCTGAAAAACGGACCACCATTCGCCGGTACAGACAGCACTCGTTCAAAAGCCTGCTGAGGGAGAGAGTGGCGTTCAACGAGACTCCGGCGTTTGAGAATGGTCGCCATTGAATGGTGCTAGTTGCCGTTGTAGTCCAAGGCAATTTACAGATCAACATGTTGCACTAGAAGGCAGTTCAAAGAGATTGAATGTGCCATTGCGCTTTGGTTCGAGAGATTTGGCAGTTGTATGGCAATTTAATTCCGGTCGTCTGAGCAGTTCCACGTTAGTCATTTCAGCTAGTATGTTTGCAAATGCGTATTAATGTATGGTACATGCAATCATGTATTGAAAGCACACAATTCAGCGGTAGCTTTACTTCAATTGACAGCTCAGATCACTGCAGATGACCAACATTTGAGCCCTTGATATGGACACCTCCAATTATGAGTTGGCTATGGCTTCCACTCCCTCTGCCTGCAGGATATTGGGTCGGGTGAAGGTTGTGTTGAGGTTATCGGACATCACAACATGCGTGTTACTGCGGGCAGTGGGGGGTAAACTGATAGGGGGTAATGAAGCCTTCCTGCGGCAGGCGATAAAATATGCTGCTAGGAGTGGGATCCCTTGTCCGGAATTTGGGCCCTTCCCCACAAAGTGATATCCCTCCCCCTCGACTATGCGACGGCCGTGATTTCTGTTCGTGAAACTGGCAGTAGTCTTTCTTTTTGTGTACCCATCGTTGTGAACGAGGACTCGAATCTTATGAATCTTATGATTTGAATAGTATGAACACTTGACCTGGTAGTGGACACAGCAGTCAACTCGGTCCCCTTACCCTTCGCTTCCAGATATTTTGGCTACTTCATTGGCGGCGCCAAAGCGTAAGTCTGGTTTGAAGGCGTTTTGCGGTAGGGCAAATCGCTTTGTTGTAGCTCATTGACGGATTCGAGAGTCGCGAGGATTCTTCTTTCAGGGTAGGGTAGTGTCGGGTTTCATTTTCGATGGGGAAAACAAATTCTCGATGCAGGGGTGCTGCTGTTTTCGATCGCCGATGAGCGACCAGCACACCGACTTTTCGGTACAAACAACTACGAAGTACATGTCCGTTACCACGGAGGGCGGGTGGGTGGGGCAAAATTTCGCGCAGTGGTTATTCCCCCGCCTTTTGAGCCGTTTAAGCCTGTGTGATATCCTGGGTTCGAGCCCCCACCATGCGCTGGGCGAGTTGCTCACCCCCCCGCGCGCGCCTGTTGGTGAGGGAAGTGGTGGCATGTATCATTTAATAATGGATTTATTGCAGTATGAGCGCAGGCAAATGCCGAATATAAGCGTAGGCAAATTATTTAATAGCAGTTTGAGCGTAGGCAAATGATTTTAATGCTAGTCTGAGTGTAGGCAAATGATTTTAATGGCAGTATGCGCGTAGGCAGTAAAATCATTTGCCTACGCTCATACTGCCATTAAAATCATCTTGCCTACGCGCAGACTAGCATTAAAATCATTTGCCTACGCTCAAACTGCTATTAAATCGTTTGCCTACGCTCATACTGAAATAAACCCTTTAATAATTTCCATTTTTTCTGGGGTTGGAATAGTTGGGCGTATTGCTCTGGTATAGAACATTTTTGCACAGACCATATCTCACTATGTTCTCAGCTGATAATCCAGCTGCAGCAAAAGTTTAAGCCTGGCTTGGGCACACCGCTGGTCCGTCGGGTGTCATTTCTGTATTTTTCAAGGTAGCTCTTTTCTAGGAGCTGCTTATTTTTGGGGATATTTCCGGAACCTTTTCAGCAATACATGATTTATGGTGACAAGGAAATGCATGCGTGGGAGGCACCTCGGTATTCCCTGAAAATGATTAGACGCATACGTCGTATGGAGGTAAACACCAGCCCCATCCAGCCGTTTTGTTTCATTCCTGGTTTAGCAGATTTGCCAACGTTTGATATCGTTAGAAGCGTATTGCTGCCATATTATCACAAGTTGCTGGAAGGTGTAGGAAAAGACTTCATTTCCACAATAAAGTTAGTTATGAGAAGTGCTTAAAAGGAGGAGGTCGCTTTGCGGGTGGAGAGGATTGTTCACCAGGTTCCTCGAGGACGTCACTCTGCACGAAAGTTCGAGGACCCCCTCAAATGCATTCGTTTGCAGTCAATGGCAAGCCTCAAAACTCGTTTCGTGGTATATGCCCCCTGTATTTTCCGAGATCGCTTGAGTCCAACACACTGGATGCTGTTGCTTCTATTACACAAGTTATGTTCTTTCGTGACAATATTCCGTCGGACGCTTGAGCCTGAAAGTCGTGCGCGTACCCAAGAACGTTTGAAACAATTTGCGAGTCTGATGGAGAACTCGTTCAATGCCTCTGTATTGACACACAATCTACATGTTTGTGTGTGTGTGTGTCACCTTATTGAGCAAGAGGGCCTATTTGGGATTCTGTATTTTTTGAACGACCTTTAGGGGGAACGTTGTCAACATATGGCTAAAGTAAACGTCAAGCATCGCTCTTATGCTAGGAAGCAATGTTTGTAGAGTCTTGGCTAATAAGACTCTTGCTAGAGGTAAGCTTTTGGAGTGGCGTGTACGTTTAGGGAAAACCTAGATTCCACGTATTGTTCCTTTGGACCGCATATGGACTTGTGCGTGTATCGGCTTAAGGACTCCTTGTTACCTGCAAATAGTGTATGTTTCCGGAAATGCTCAAATGGGTATTCGACTTACGAATGTGTCAAGAACAAGTTTGGAGCAATTGGGACAGTGTACTGTATGGGCCGTGTGGAATCTGTGAGATTGATATGAGCATAAATTTTGAAATGTCTGGTCATATGATTGTACCCGACATGTACGCGGGACGTGTACGGAGCATGTACCCGGCGTGTACGGAGAATGGAGCGGACGTATACGAAAACAGTCAAAAAGGGGGTTTAGTACATGTCGGGGTACATGCCTGGTACATGCCGCGCACTCAGGGTGTATTTTTCTCTTTTTTGACGGCCCGCAACCGGCAAATCCACTGGGCCGCTTTCGGCATATACGGCCAATTTCCAAAACTGCCCGCCGCAGGCGCGAAATTTTAATTTTAAGTATGGTGATAATGCAAAAATTGCATAAATTTGCATAAAATTTGCTATTTTCATATTAAACGTCACGGCCCGCACCCATACAGTACATCTCATCGGCCCGCATTCGGCCCGGAGTGGTGAGCTACAACCCCGGGCCGGCCCGCCACGGTAAGCAATATACCCTGCGCGTACTCTGTTCGTTTTGTGCTCGCGGCGCGTCACGTGTACCCGGCATGTACGAAATCATGCGCACATGCCGCGTGCACATGCCCCAACATGTAACTGTCAGTACCGACACATGTACCGGTCATGTACTAATGGAATGGGTACATGTGTACCGCATATGTACCATTTGTTTGTTACCGTTGGGATACATTCCGTACATGCACATACATATAATTATACTTGTTGATATTGACATGCCCGGTACATGTATACCTGGCATGTACGCGGGTCAAAGGTACACTACTGGTACACATGCACCAAACGCTTCTTCAATCGGAGTCAAGGTCCCCCATGTGGTCCGTAAACGATGCCACTCGATTTGCCAGGCAGTTGCATTATGCGCGGGCATCCTCATATCCAAATCCAACCCGTTCTCCGGGCACATGAAAGAAGGGTATTGTTGACAAGACTCGCAGAAGTTGGTCACCGGATGAGGGAGTCCATGCTCACAACCTCGTTCCAAACAGTTCGGACAGGTATGTATCAAATTAGGAATTGATTCCAGACCCTCAAAATAGCGGTCGACATGCTCAGTTTTCTCAGCCGAACTCATTTCCGAGTGATACTCCCCAACGCGTACGCCACCCGGCAAACCGGCCTTTCGTAGGGCTTTCACTGCATCCAAGTCGCTTAGTTCCAATCCTTCACTCGCGATACCCGAGGCTGCCCGTTCTTTTTCCTGATCGCGCGACTTGCCGGTGTTGGAAGTCTTACATTTTCCAGGACGGTCACCCGCGTCTGGAGGTCGTAAAAAGCGTAAATAGGATCGATTTTTCGGCTCGACGTTTCCCTCGCTAGCCTTGTCCACAGATTCATGCAGCTTATCACTGACAACATGCGGCAGATCTTCGACATCCGTGTCGTTAAGATTCATGGCGGTCGCTTTCACGTCTCCAAAGGCTTGAAACAAATTGACGGGAGAAACCCCGGTGTGGGGTTGAGGATCAAGTGCTCCCGTCGAGTGCCTCCCATAGTGGGTCGCGACATTTAAACGCCGGCGGGTACGTGGCGTGGTTTTCGACGGTGGCCTACCCCGTCTCTTCACGCCTTGCATTCCGGACCCTAAGGCGGGGCTTCGCTTAGAAGGCGTAGTTGGCGATGGAGCAAAAGGGATGGGGGACGTGATCGCATTACGGCGAGGGGCATAGCCAGGGGATGGCGACATCGAGGCGTCGGATAAGGCAGCGTTGAGATCCGGAAGTAAGGGTTGTGCGAAACGATCGGGCGGAGATTGATCGCCCATTCTAGATATCACAAACGCCACCAAGAAAATAAAGGGGAACATATATCTTGCAGATTCGGATATCAATACACCTGAAAGTCGAAATAGCTATAAGGTTACAGACAAAATTGATCTAGAGGATGCACATAATAGTATGGAGTATGTGCCTCGAAACTATCTCCAGTGATTCGAGTAAACACAGGATCCCGATAAACGAATACGCGAAAATTTTCATAATGGGCTATATTATAGGCGGAAAAGTCTTAATGAGGTGTGAAGAAAGTGTTAACCGTTGGCGAGGGAGTGTTAATGGGACAGTTCAGGAGTGTTAACGGAAGGCTGCATCTGTTAATCGCGGTATAATCACGCTGCTGGGAATTATATTGGAGCCAGAACACACGCCTGTTTCGCCGATACATTTGAAAAGTGTTAATACCCAGCGCAGCCACCGTGATGTGGGTGTCCTGGCGAGATAATCATTTCAAAATGCAGTCGCCACTGACAACGCCCATGCCCATCGACGATCGACAGGATCATCTACGGTAGATATAGGTGCATCCGCGAACACCAAACGCATGAAGACCTTATTAAGACCTATCTAGCTACGTACGTAGGATGGAACGATAGTTGGACGTAGGTAGCTAGCGAAATCATTTCTGAGCTGACGTTCTGCCCGAGCAGACCAGCATATATAATATATTTGTTACAAGAGAAACCCGAGTCTGTAAAACTTGTAAGGTGCTAAATCGTTGCACGGTCGCTGTTATATTTTTATCCACACGTTTATAGACTGCAAACCAAAGGGTGGGGTCGCGTGGTGTTCGTTCATGACAGATGGATGACCAGTGGAGCGCAAACTTGGCGACTGCTGGAAAGCAACCGCGAACTGCTAATAACGCGGTAAGTGCAGATTGTGGAACAGAATGTTCGTTTATTTCAAGTGTGAGTAAACTGATGCGGGCGATGTTCAGGCTCCCGGTGGCGCACATCGGGGCGCGGGGTTAGTTGGGCCCGCTAAGGTAAACGCCGGCACCGGAGCATTTGTGCATTTTTAGCTTGTTGCGAGCGTTTCATATAAGCCGGAGGTCACGCTGGGGACATACCGTCGCCAGCGTGGCCTGCTTCTGGTTGGTTGAAGTGTTTCATTTTCGTGTTCACCGGGTTACATCTTTTTACTGTGTTGAAGCCTCTGCGGACCGTGTAGCGCGTGCGCTGATCGCCAACGGGCCGGTCGCGCAACGATGCGGCGGTTATGCAAGCCTCTTGTCCCTGTTTTTTTAAGGGTGTTCTTCGTATAAGCCGGAGGTCACGCTGGGGACATACCGTCGCCAGCGTGGCCTGCTTCTGGTTGGTTGAAGTGTTTCATTTTCGTGTTCACCGGGTTTCATTTTTTTAATGTGTTGAAGCCTCTGCGGACCGTGTAGCGCGTGCGCTGATCGCCAACGGGCCGGTCGCGCAACGATGCGGCGGTTATGCAAGCCTCTTGTCCCTGTTTTTTTAAGGGTGTTCTTCATATAAGCCGGAGGTCACGCTGGGGACATACCGTCGCCAGCGTGGTCTGCTTCTGGTTGGTTGAAGTGTTTTATTTTCGTGTTCACCGGGTTTCATTTTTTAAAATGTGTTGAAGCCTCTGCGGACCGTGTAGCTCGTGCGCTGATCGCCAACGGGCCGGTCGCGCAACGATGCGGCGGTTATGCAAGCCTCTTGTCCCTGTTTTTTTTGAGGATGATCTTCATATAAGCCGGAGGTCACGCTGGGGACATACCGTCGCCAGCTTGGCCTGCTTCCGGTTGGTTGAAGTGTTTCATTTTCGTGTTCACCGGGTTTCATTTTTTTAATGTGTTGAAGCCTCTGCGGACCGTGTAGCGCGTGCGCTGATCGCCAACGGGCCGGTCGCGCAACGATGCGGCGGTTATGCAAGCCTCTTGTCCCTGTTTTATTAAGGGTGATCTTCATATAAGCCGGAGGTCACGCTGGGGACATACCGTCGCCAGCGTGGTATGCTTCTCGTCGTTTGAAGTGTTTTCGTTTCGTGTTCACCGGGTTTCATTTTTTTAATGTCTTGAAGCCTCTGCGGACCGTGTAGCACGTGCGCTGATCGCCAACGGGCCGGTCGTGCAACGATGCGGCGGTTATGCAAGCCTCTTGTCCCTGTTTTTTTAAAGGGTGATCTTCATATAAGCCGGAGGTCACGCTGGGGACATACCGTCGCCAGCGTGGTATGCTTCTCGTCGTTTGAAGTGTTTCATTTTCGTGTTCACCGGGTTTCATTTTTTTACATGTGTTGAAGCCTCTACGGACCGTGTAGCACGTGCGCTGATCGCCAACGGGCCGGTCGCGCAACGATGCGGCGGGTTATGCAAGCCTCTTGTCCCTGTTTTTTTAAAGGGTGATCTTCATATAAGCCGGAGGGCTGCTGGGGACATACCGTCGCCAGCGGTCTGCTTCTGGTTGTTGAAGTGCTTCCGGTTGTTTGTTGCGTCCTACTTAGGAAGCTCCATCAGCGACCGCAGCCGAAGCTGGAGGGGGTGCCTCCGCCCCCCCCCGCTGCTGAAGACGCGGCGGCTGCGGCTGGCAGCAAGGTACGCATTGCACCCGCCATTCCCGCTTCCTGCTGCGTTTTCCCCGCCCCCCCCCTAAATATACACACTTCATTCCCAACGAACGAGTATGCGGTCATCCATCTTGCAGGCCGACCCCCGGTTCTTATTTTGGCTTCCACCACCGGCTGCCTGTGACGCGTGCCGTGTTGCTCGTGCGCTGCTCGCCAACGGGCCGTGCGCGCCTCGTAGCCGCGGCGTTTTAGCGTTTCACCTCACGCCCGTGACGTGTACCGTGTTGCTCGTGCGCTGCACGCCCACGGGCCGTGCGCGCAACGGACCCGCGGAATTTAAGCGTTTCACCTCACGGCAAGCTGCGTAATATTTCCTCGCGCGAGCATGCCTCGTCCATATCGTCCCCCGGAGTCCTCCTGTCCGGTTCGGGGTGTGTCCAAAGATTTCCGGTTGCGGCCCGCCGCTCTAAGTTGAACCGTGGCTGTGCCGTACTCGTACCTCGTCGGTGGCCCGCCAACGGGCCGGGCGCGGAAGGTGGCCGCGGTGTGCGTCCGTTTTGCCTAGCGTACCTCTCCGATGTTGCTGATACCATAGTGTCCGCAACCGACACCTAACCTGTGACACAGCGGACCAGTCCTAGGCAGGCATGCTAGCTTAGGGGGCATATCGCTCCCATCGTTCCGGTTCTGTGCGTTGTCCAACATGTTTCGGGTTGCGCCACCTTTTGCCGCCGTGTGTGCATCGGGTGGCCGCAATATCCCACACCGTATATACACACAGTACACTGATCCAGGTTAACCAACAACCCTGGGTTTGCGGTTGGGCGGGGCGATGACAGTGACCGCCCAAGTTTTCGAGAACTTGGGCGGGGCGATGACCGTGACCGCCCAAGTTTTCTAGAACTTGGGCGGGGCGATGACCGCCCAAGTTTACGAGAACTTGGGCGGGGCGATGACAGTGACCGCCCAAGTTCTCGAGAACTTGGGCG
>LGRX02034892.1:0-31430 GCA_001247695.2 Cymbomonas tetramitiformis | reverse complement strand
TTCTGACATCTTCGGAAGCTGCGCATGTCATGACGTGATGCAGGCAAACTTTCTGACATCCTCGGAGGCTGCGCATGTCATGACGTGATGCAGGCAAACTTTCTGACGTATTCGGAAGCCGCGCATGCCATGGCGTGATGCCGGCAAACTTTCTGACATCTTCGGAAGCTGCGCATGTCATGACGTGATGCAGGCAAACTTTCTGACATCTTTGGAAGCTGCGCATGTCATGACGTGATGCAGGCAAACTTTCTGACATCCTCGGTAGCTGCGCATGTCATGACGTGATTCAGGCAAACCTTCTGACATCTTTGGAGGCTGCGCACGTCATGACGTGATGCAGGCAAACTTTCTGACATGTTTAGAAGCTGCGAATGTCATGACGTGATGCAGGCAAACTTTCTGACATCTTTGGAAGCTGCGCACGGCATGACGTGATGCAGGCAAACTTTCTGACATCCTCGGAGGCTGCGCACGTCATGCCGTGATGCAGGCAAACCTTCTGACATCCTCGGAAGCTGCGCATGTTATGACGTGATGCAGGCAAACCTTCTGACATCTTTGGAAGCTGCGCATGTCTGTGACGTGATGCAGGCCGACTTTCTGACATCCTCGGAAGCTCGTGCCATATCGTGATGCAGAGCAAACTTTCTGAGCATCTTTGGAAGCTGCGTCCTTGTGACGTGATGCAGGCAAACCTTCTGACATCCTCGGGGCTGCATGACGTGATGCGGGTAAACCTTCTGACATCCTCGGAAGCTGCGCATGTCATGACGTGATGCAGGCAAACCTTCTGACATCTTTGGAAGCTGCGCACGTCATGACGTGATGCAGGCAAACCTTCTGACATCTTTGGAAGCTGCGCACGTCATGACGTGATGCAGGCAAACTTTCTGACATCTTTGGAAGCTGCGCACGTCATGACGTGATGCAGGCAAACTTTCTGACATCCTCGGAAGCTGCGCATGTCATGACGTGATGCAGGCAAACTTTCTGACATCCTCGGAAGCTGCGCATGTCATGACGTGATGCAGGCAACTTTCTGACATCTTTGGAAGCTGCGCATGGTTTGCCGTCACCTCAGGACACCAGCAAAAACGTGCTGCACTCACAGTCATGTAATGTTCGATATGAGCCAGAGCCAAACTGCACTCTTCAGGCATGCAGCTGTAACATTTGAGTCCACTCCCAAAAGTGGACGCGTTTGGGAGTCCACTTTTATACTATAAAAGTGTACTCCCAAACTACACTTTTTGTAGTTTGGGACTACAAAAAGTAGTCCCAAACTATTTTTTGTAGTTTGGGAGAGTCTCAGAGACTCTCCCAAACAGAGAGTCTCTGAGACACCAGAGACACCAGCTCCATGTATAGATAGGGTGTAAAATCCGTGTCATGGCTCACAAGATGAGTTTCCAAAGTTTGCAAGAGCGGCTCACGATCCCTCCTGCAGCATGCACACCCGGCACAAGAGATCGGCCAGGAGCTCCTGGTAAGAGGGACGTCCTACCTGGTACACGGCATCGACACGGCCTAATTCTTGCTTGCTGCAGTGGCAAAGCACCTGCGCCGCCCCGTCCGTACACTTCGTCAATGCTTTGTCTTCCAAACCCCAGTCTTCCGGTGACGTCTAAGGGCAAGATGGCAGCCTCGTCGAGCCAATCAGAGAAACAGCAACCTCCCTTTAGGCGACTGGGGACCACGACACCGCGTACACCGTGGTTTCGTCGAGCTGTCAAACGTCGCGCCATGCAGTGCTGCGGACGAGACTGCAAGTTCAGCGTACACCGTGGTTTCGTCGAGCTGTCAAACGTCGCGCCATGCAGTGCTGCGGACGAGACTGCAAGTTCAGCGTACACCGTGGTTTTGTCGAGCTGTCAAACGTCGTGCCATGCAGTGCTGCGGACGAGACTGCAAGTTCAGCGTAGCTGAGTGTGGTGAGCGGTGGTGGCATGTGGCCCCCGGCAAGAACCAAGGGGGCACACACCCCAATCATAAGATTCTCGTTGGTACCAAAGCCTTTGCTTGCGGCATAAATGTTCCGGGCGGCGAGAATTGCCAGCTGCCGGAGGAGCAGGGCCTCCTCCTGCGGTGTCAACCAGTTCCCTCAGCCCACATCCCTTTCGCGTCTCAGCCGCCACAGCCATATTATCTGAATCCTGGCATCAAGCTCACCATGCAGATTCCTAAGCCCTTCTTTGGCGTCTCAGCCGCCACAGCCATAATATCTGAATCCTGGCATCAAGCTCACCATGCAGATTCCTAACCCCTTCTTTCTGAGTGCTACCAGGCGGTCTTCTGAGCCTGGATGGAACGGCTGCCATCCGTGGATGCACACGAAAGAGGATGTACACAAAAGCTGCAAGAAAACAGACCCTTCACAGACGACCAGCGGGACGCAGCACACAGCACATCCCCTCTCACAGTCTCCTCCGTGGGCCTCACACACACACACTTTGAGCTGTTCTCTGCCAGGAAACCTCCACACGGCCTGAGCTGGTTCCTCGACTGGCCCGGAGCGCAGGAGGTGGGACGACACCAGTCGAGTCAGGTGCTGGTTGGTATATGCCCTTGGACGGGTCAGAAGTGCCAACCTCCTATGTAGGCCACGTGGCACACGGAGCCGGAGGGTACCTACCTGCAGCAAAGCGACAGCGCGCTCCACTTGCCGGTTGAATAGGTCCTTCTGAGCATCGTCCTCTGGGACTGCACCGAGCTGGTCGCGGGCGAGGAATGCTGCCTGTTTCACGATGTGGCTGGACGGCTCACGCACGGCGATGGCGGCAGGGTTGTTCTTCACCGGCTCGATCTCGATCACCTGCACCCCGACCGAGTTGGTAGCAAGGTGGGTGTGAGTGAAGCTGATCCCGGCACCGGCTCGCCGTGACCTAGTTCCCTGCTGCTTCTAGTGGGGCTAGGGAAACTCCCTGTTCGCTGTTCGCTCGAAATCCCTGCTTGTCACTCTCCGCACTGGCTACCCACCGGAACAGTGCGCAGGTGGATCCCGGGAGTGAGGGAACTACGAGCCGTACCTGCTCCTCTTCCTCTTGCTCATCGTCGTCTTCGTCTTCGTCTTCCTCATCGTCCTCCCCCTCTGCAGCTGCTTCAGCCGCCGCCCTTGCCTCCTCTGCTTTCCGGGCAGCCTCCTCTGCTTTGGCGGCAGCCTTCGCGTCTTTCGAGGCCGACTTCCGCCTCTGCTTTTCCGCTTTAGCTTCCTGCTCAGCCCATGGAGCCGACCCGGAGCAGCAGAGGGGGAGGCACCGCCTTACTCACATGTCTCGCCCGAAAGTCCTTATTCTTCTTCCGATTCGAAAAGCGATTCGGTCTGGTGGACTCGAGCTCTCCGTGCACTCCATTGAGAGCGCCTGGTCCGCATATGTTCTTACGTTTGAAATAGAGCCAGCCACAGGGAACTCACGGTTTCTGCAACGAATGTGTGCAGTCTTCCGCGGACTTTAAGCTCCGCTCCCCCAAATTTAAGCTACCGTCGATGATGGTGGGTGCACTGTTGGTCGCTGCTCTAATGGTCGCCAAAACAGCCCAAAGTTGTCGCTCCGAGGGCCGCTCCACGGTTCGACGGTAGGCACCCCATCGGTTGCTGCGGCAGTCGACATTCGTTGTTCCGATTGCTACTGATACCACATTCGACGGTCGGAGTTGCCGAGATTAAAATGCGCTGCTGTCATAGTTTTGGGTGGCAAGAACTATTGTGAGAGGCGTACCTTCTTCCGCCGCTTCTCCTCAGCGAGGGCCTCCTTCCAGAACGCATCCTCCTACAACGGCCACAGGAGGGGAATTCGAGTTAGCCATCGCTGTTGGACAAAATTTCGCAGCTTATCAACTGATTCCATTTCAGTTTCCTTATTGGCAGCGTCAGTTAGTTTCGTCCTGGTCCACACAGAAAGTAAATCGTGCAGTTTGAGAGCATTCTCAACTGCGAATACCTCATCGGAGGAGCTGCAGCAATCAGAGCTGCCTGAGTCGTCCGAGAACTCTGAATCTTCATCGTTGAGGACTTCGACCTTGAATGTTCTTCCTTTCTCTCCTTCTCCTCCAACCTGAAGAGGAAACTTGACTGTATTCACTGCCATTCACAGCTTGGAAGAGGTCTCTTCAACCTCCGACAATCTCTGCAACAGCTGGTCGTGGATTGCTCCACAGACTTATACCTTTCCTACTTGTACTTGACACTCAATAATTATTGGGAGTCACTCTAGGTGCATTTGCGGACCTCAAGAAATAAGTCAGGATCCTTTTCGGAACTTAAGGAGACGGTGCCCTCGTCTTCGTCTATCACTTGAACATTGAAGTTGCAACGGCTTCCGCCTTGGCCTTTGCAGTCGGAGCTGCCGTCCTTACGCACGCGCAAATAGCTATCTCCCTCCGCATTCCTGAAGATTCAGCAGACCAGAGGCCTCATAACTTTCCGCTAACTCGAGAGGCAGCGTGACTGGAGTTCAGAATGCCACGGTTCACTGTGAAGGTTGTTCCAATCATCATTTGGCTTGAGTACAATTTGTTGTGAAGAATAAACCAAGACAAACCAAAAGCAAAATAGGATGGTCACTTTATTTTGCGTATATCCAGGTTTCGTTTTGAATCGAAAGCTACCATAGCATAATCGTGTTATCTTCTCCCTCTATAACGAGAAATTCTGCCCACGGACAGCCGATTCCTCTCGAGCGAGCCCTTCCTTTCTGTGCACCGCAGCACCAAAATACAGTATCATAGTAGTGAAAACAGATATGTAAGAAGTTTCTTGCGCGCGAGTGTTCCTAAGATGAGCTTTCGGTAGACTGCAAACATCGGATTACCTTGTCGGTCTTGACTGTTTTCTCGAAGTCGGAGGACTGGGTCCAAAGGAACACTAGGTCGCCAGGGACAAGCATAATGTCGTAATGTGTAACAAGCAAAAATATCTCAGAAACAAACCGATTCGATCTGAAGGGTTTAGAGTTTAGAGGCTCCTCCCGAGTCTCGCGACAATGGTCTGCTCAGTCGAGTGTTCCCAACTTACGACATGACACAGTGTTAAGGCGCGATCGGACCAGTTACAGTTCCCACCTGGGACTTTTCATCGGAGAATGATCGTCAGGGTCTGCTCTGTGTAACACTAACATATTAGCAATAGCGAAAAACTTGTTTCATGGTCGCGAAGCGACCATGCATTTAATGGCCGCGAAGCGGCCGATGTCGCGACCGCGAGCGGTCGCGACCGCGAGGCCAATTATTTATATTGACTTATCTATGGGAAGGGTTATACGCGCTGGAATTCACACGTCGTTTCCGTCTCAATCCCGAAAAAATTCTGAACCAGCGTGACGGTCATATCGTCTTGCATCGTCTCGCGTGTCATCGTGAATTTAATTTCCAGGATTATTAAAACAGATAATCAATTTATCTTCCATCGATATCGCGGATACGATTACCGTTGGCGCTGGCGTTGACTAGCTCAACCATAAAGCGCTCGCTGCGACATTTACTGCTCATAATTTTCTCAACGTTCCTTCGCCTCATGGCCGGAACGGTGTTCACTGTGACTGCTGTGTTATGTGCAGGGATTGCGGCAGTGTTTGGCTGTTTTTATTTTTCAATTCGTTTATTGCATATATGCGAACTCACGGTATTCGGTGTGTGCAGCTTGTGTCGCAGGTTTTCCGATGGCGAGGAGGGACGCACCTTTTTGAGATGTGGAAGTCTAGGGCAACCTAGCTTGGGATGATACCCAACCACATCGGACTTACTTTGTTTTCATATTTTAATCTACTCACCTTGCATATGCATACAAACTTTGAGGAGCATCGAGGTATGATAAGTTTTAGACTGATTTATCTTTTTGGGTTTGTGGCGCCATCGCGACCTCATGGGATGTGAAAGTCAAGGTTGAGCATGCCAACCTTGCTTGGGTTCGAACCCAACCACATCGAAGTCTGAGTCCTTGTGCCTCAGGGAACTAAAATATGCATATCTTAGCAATATTTGTGGAAAGTCTCGTGCGCTAGAACGCACGGGAAGCCCTTGGCTGTTTGGCATGTATTGGGTTTGGGTCCATTCGAGCCCAAACCCAATAAATCTGCCAAAGAAATAAACTGTTCATTTCGCGAGCAATGTATCTCAGTCCTTGAGCTTCAGGAAACTTAAAGAGATATATCTCGAGAATATTTGTGGAAAGTCTCGTGCGCTAGAACGCATGGGAAGCCCTTGGCTGTTTGGCATGTATTGGGTTTGGGTACATTCGAGCCCAAACCCAATAAATCTGCCAAAGAAATAAACTGTTCGTTTCGGGCACAGTGTATGCCAGTCCTTGAGCTTCAGGGAACTTAAATGTATACAACTCGACAATATTTGTGGAAAGTCTCGTGCGCTAGAACGCACGGGAAGCCCTTGGCTGTTTGGAATATATTGGGTTTGGGTACATTCGAGCCCAAACCCAATAAATCTGCCAAGGAAATAAACTGTTTGTTTCGCAAACAATGTATCTCAGTCCTTGTGCTTTAGGGAACTTAAAGATATATATCTCGGCAAAATATCAGCGTAGTTTCGTTTGCTAGGAAGCACGGGAAGACCTTGACTGTTTGGCACTTGTTGGTTTGGGTACATGAAAACCCAAACCCAAAAAGCTCTTTGTCATGAAGTGACCTTCTCGTGCATACTTGACGACAATCCTTGCGCGCAAGATGGTGAACTAAGCATTACTCTCAGCAAATTTAGTGCAAAGTTTCGTGCGCTAACACAGAGGACTTCGATGTGGTTGGGTTCGAACCCAAGCAAGGTTGGCATGCTCAACCTTGACTTCCACACCCCAAGAGGTCGCGATGACGCCATAAACCCAAAAAGATAATTCAGTCTCTAACTTATCACACCTCGATGCTCCTCAAACTTTGTATGCATATTCAAAGTGAGTTGAATAAAACGTGAGAACAAGGTGGGTCCGATGTGGTTGGGTGTGATCCCAAGCTAGGTTGCCCTAGACTTCCACACCACAAGAAAGCGCGCCCCTCCTCGCCATCGGAAAACCTGCGACACAAGCTGCACAAAATGAGTATCGTGAGTTGGCACATATGCATAAGTCAACTGAAAAATAGAAGCAGCCAAACACTTCCGAAATCCCTGCGCATAACACAGCAGCCACGACATCGTTCCGCCCATGAGGCGAAGCGAAGGACCGTTGAGAAAATTATGAGCAGTAAATGTTGGTGCGCAGCTCTTTATCCTTGAGCTAGTCAACGCCAACGGCAATCGTATCCGCGATATCGATGGAAGATAAATTGATGATGATTTAATAATCCTGGAAATTAAATTCACGATGACACGCGAGACGATGCGAGACGATGCGAGACGATATGACCGTCACGCTGGTTCAGAATTTTTCCGGGATTGAGACGGAAACGACGTGTGAATTCCAGCGCGTATAACCCTTCCCTATCTATATCTTACAATAGGATGGACTATTTTTATAAATCTGCACCTTTGTAAACAAATACAAAAATAATTTATGTTGTAATTTCAAATTTGGCTGCTTGACATTACATTCTAAACTTGGCGAAGTGGTGCTTGCGGCCGGGTTACATCCACGAGGTAAGGGGCTCGATCCACCTCGGTGGAGGCACGATGTAACATGATATTAGCAATAGCGGTTTTCTTATTATCCTAGTGTTACGTGAACTTTCCGTTTGGTGCTTTATTAGCATTTTACACCTCTGACGAGGATATGAGGTAAAATTTTCGGAATTTCGTCGTTTTTCCCTGTATGTTTTTGTGGAACCCATCAAAACGACTCCTTGATATCGTGTTGATTTGTCCAGTTTCACAAGGGAAATTCTCCTTTGTATTCATGCTTTTTTTTGTGGAAGGGTAGATGCGAGGAATTCATAAAATAGAGCAAAATTTTGTGCTCGGTTTGTTGCGTTTTAATACAAGCCGTACATTCAGTTTTTTTAATAAACAACACATTAAAATTGCGGGTTATTTATGCTTTAGGCTTCAACCCGAGACTGTTGGTACAAGTGGTCAAGGAAAATAGCCGGCTTACAACTAATAAATTCCCCAAATTTCGCTAAAATTCACCTAAATTTATTTCGCAAATTTCGCATGGAGGCCCCTAAATTTCTCGCGAATTTCTCCGCAATTTGGCCCCTCTAAAATAACAGCCCAAATTTCGCATAAATTTCCCCAAGTTTTAACCCCTATGGAGCGGTTTGTACCGTATACGAACACTTTGACCACTCAGATCATAGTATATTCACAGCTCGAACTGACAAGACTCGTTGCAATCGCACATCCAAGCTTCGCACGCCCACCGCGATAGGTATCATTAATGCTCAAGAATGTATTTTGCACATATTCCTATTATATATACCTTACGCACGGGGCATTTCGTTGTGAGCGAATCCCCAAAGTTGCTCGAGTCATGGGATGTAATATGTGTAAAATTTATCCTAAAGTGTGAGAAATCGCGTTGTTGGTGGCATACATCGACATGGGTATGCCGGTTCAACGGTTTGTATCATATCACATCACCATGCACTTCATACGGGCCATATATACGTTCCCGATATTCATTTATTGCTAAAAACACTCCACTAACGCCTTAAGTATGGAAAACATTGTAAAACTAATGTTTTTTTTTCTTGTTTTTTGGTGTTTTTTCGCCTACTTGCTTGAATATTTCGATATATCGACGCGTTTGGCCAAAAACATCATCACCTATTCCAAAACATGAATAAAGGAGATTGTTTTATGGTCATGGGGTGACTTATTACTCGATTATGCGGTTGCGAGAACTCAAATTTCACAAATTTGGTTCCTGGAACGGCATGTTTTTTGCTTGTATATTGTCGATATATCGTTGTATATATCATGTGCGCATGCATGCAATAGCTCAACATGACCGTCTATGGGTTGTGGAACATATCTCGAATCTCGTGCACCTAACATGATACCACATACCACGAACACAGTGCATTTGTAAAATATATGTTTTTGGCAAAAGGTTCCATCCGCTCCATAGGGGTTAAAGGGGTTTTACGGCGTATACCTGACACGTTTGATAGCTTGAAATGACGGCATGTTATTATTACTTCCCCCGCCCGCTCAACGCGATATTCGAATTGTTGTGAGAATATGTTATTATTACTTCCCCCGCCCGCTCAACACGATATTCGAATTGCTGTGAGAATATATGTTATTATTACTTCCCCCGCCCGCTCACACGTTATTCGAATTGCTGTGAGAATATATGTTATTATTACTTGGACCCCCGCCTGCTCCGCACGTTATTCGAATTGCTGTGAGAACATGTTATTATTACTTCCCTCGCCCGCTCAACACGATATTCGAATTGCTCGAATATTCCACGACGACACTCGAATATACGAAATAATATGCAAACTGAATATATGAAGGTATGCAAACAAAAGAACTCAACAAGTACACAACAACGCCTGGAGACAGTTATCTGGAAACTCGCTGAGTCGCTGTTCAGCTGTAACCGAAGTAGGCTCCTTAGACGATCGTTGACCACCTAGCGATGATCGCTTTCCGGCTGGAGGTTTTTTTGGGTATTTTCCGTGAGCGCTCATGAATCGCCAACGCCGGTCCACTACCACTTCCGCGGTTGCGCTTGAACCTATCGAATGGGTTTACGAGCGGCTGCAAACGTTTATCGCGCGCACGTCGCTCTAAGACAGTGAGCTCAGTCTCTTCAGTTTCTTCTTCCTCAACTTCACTCTCGGATCCATCGTCGTTATCCGCATAGCAACTAGCTAGTTGACTAGCCCAGCCTGCATCCCCCATTTCGAATGTTCCTGTGGTGCGGTCGGGTGCCCTGCGTGTCAAGTCCTTGCTTCTTTGTTGATATACGAACTCCGAGACCTTAGCACAAACCGTGCACTACTGTGGTTTCATGCTGTGGACGCGATCGGACGATTGTACAAACGGAGTGTAAGCCGCAGGATTGCGTAGGATGGCGTAAAAAGTCGCGAAATTCGCCGATCGCGTGGGTTTCGTCAAATTTCGCGAGTTTTGAAGATTTCGCGGTCAAATTTCGCGATTTTACCCCCCAAATTTCGCGAAATTTCAAAAAAATTTGACCGGAGAAAAAGCACCCAAATTTCGCAAAAAATTTCGCGAAATGTAGGGAAATGGCTACTTACAACATAATTACAATGGACCAACCCAGCTCGGCAATTTCTGTTGGAAACACAGCGTCGGCTGTGGGGAAACGCTCGGACGGTGAACGAACGGATCCGGCTAAAGTGTGATAACACAAATAAATACCCTGAGTCTGTGACACTAGCTGACCACCGAGGATGATCAACCGGATATGACACGTGACTGTATGACTAGTCACTGTGACATTTCCAGCACACCACCTCATCAGAGGTGGACAGCTTGTGAGACTAGACACCACCCTAGCTACTAGAGTTACATCTAATGAGAATGTTAGTCTAGTTAGCTAGCAACGTCACAAGTGTTATGTGAAAAAAATGCTCAAGTGATAAGAAATAATCTGAGATGCTTTGTAGGCTGCACGTTTCTAATTTTCAATGTTAGGTTACAATCTCAGCTAATGGTCATCCGCGCTAGGCTCTCCTGCCGGTCGGCATGCCGAAAACAACACGTTCTCGTAGAAGTCCTGCCGGTCGGCTCAACGAGTAAATACTGCACGTAATAGGATCCCTGCCCGTGACTGTGCTCAAGAGTCTCGTTCTCCGCAATTGGTCAAGCAACTAAAATAATCGGACGTGTCAAGAAAATATTTCAGCTACAGCAAGTGGTCAAAAGAAATAATCCAACGCCCTGCCTGTCTGTACAAAATAACTTAATCATCGTAATAAGAATCGTCAGCGCCCTCATAGTAATCAAAAGAATTGTCAAAATAAGCACCACCTATCGAGTCACCCTCATACTGGTCGGCTTCCCAAACCGCCCATTCTGCTGGGGTGTAAGAATCATCGAGAACGTCGTCATCTAGCTCCGCTTCAGAATGTAACTCTCCAGAGTCGCGAACAATGGAATAATTTGTAACAGAAAGGTCTGCTTGCGGTAAAAAGTCATCCCCAAGTGGGGGTTGCAAAACTCCGCCATAGGGCTCCCCATAGAAACCTGTGTCTACAAGGGGCTCCTGTTCCGACTCGCATGGACGAACGTCGGAGTCCATAGTCCTCGTCCTCGTCGTCGTTGGATTCGTCGTAGTACCCAACCGGGTACTCCGACTCATCCTCACTGTCACCACTACTAAAATCTGTCTCCTCTCGCTGACCAGAAGCCAAGAACGCCGGCGGAGGATCCACAGTTGAGTAATAGTGATGCTCGATCCGCACAGGAGGGGCCTGTGGGACGAGCCCGCGTGCAAAAGAAGAAAATTGCACGGGTCGCGTGGTAGAAACTTGAGAAGCAATGGATCGAGTTGATAAAATAATGGGGAAATCCCCAACAGCTTTGTCAACCCGCGAAATCTCCGAATGCGCTGAAGGATCGGATACACTTTGTGGTGTCGAAGCACCACCAACTCCAGTGCAAGAGTCGCAAACAACAATAGAAAGAGTGATTGCGGGAATGGTGGCACTAGGCTGCGGTAAATCAGTCGGCGCACTGCGGAAATGTGATAACAAAGATGCTGCTGAGCGACACAACAATACAAGTTGTGTTCGCTTCAGCCCTTCTACCTTCTCAAACTTCTCATCAAAAGCAACTAGGGAAGCTAGGAGCTCCCCATCTGACAAAATCTCGGGATGAGTGCAGTGACTTCTGTGAGAAGATACTGCTGAAGCACAACGCTTCCTCATCTATACCATACGTCTCCCATCGCATAGATGGTACCGCCATTGGGTTGTGAACCCGAGACGTTGGTTGAACGACCAGTATCGTCAGAACGAATAATACGTTCGCTCCATAATACTGCGCATGCGTGTTCCGCACATGCTTAAAGCAAAGATGGTTCTTGTTTGTTACTTCAAGATGTATCTTGCTTTGCCATCTTCGAGTTCGACGTACGAACTCTCGATGACAGTGTCATTCAAGTCTTTCCTTGAATAATGACAGATGACGTGACTTATCATCTGACGACATGTACAGTCATAGTCGACCGTACTGACGACTGTCATTATAATATATGACATGACTCGACATGACATGACATGGTATGACATGTCTGACAGGTATGACACGTATGACATGTATGACATGTATGTCATCGGTCATGACCCTGACAGATCTCCCCTCTTAAAAGAGTTGTGACCTCACAACGGGCATACCTTTGTATATGTCTATGATGTCTTTGTTGTTGTTGCTTCTTCCTGGTACCAGTCTTCTTACACCAATTTGAGGCGTCCCTCATGGTGTTTTTAGGTTATTGGGGGGAACTGAGTCCACTTTAGTCCCTCACCTTACAGTTCTTAGGATGTAGCCCCCTTTGAAGTTCGTATCGTATTTCAGAGTGACGTTTCAAGGTTCAATGAATTGCGTTTCGTGATACAGATTGACGCTGGATTACTGATTGATCCACACGTATCGTGCGTCAGAGTGACGATTCAAAGTATCCGAGGTATACGTTACGGATTATTTGCGCTAGCCGTCGTCGCTTTGCGAACGATGATCCCACGATTTAACGATTTATAATCAAACGATTCTCGGCCTGATATAATGCACCCAACCCTTCCTCCCCTCCTTAAGCTACTTTGGAGGATCACAGGCGGCAACGGGGAGCCCGTGTTTGTTTCCGGAGTTATTTCACCGGGGGCTTGTTTTAATGCAAACGGAGAAGGCCCTGCTTACGAGATATCGGAGGGTCTTTATAAGTCCACTTTAAATCCTCACCCGTCTGCCAAACTCCTGATATGGTCCAGTACGCACGCTTTGACGAACATCTATCGCGATGAGTGAGAATGGATTCGCCACGTACTAATGTGAAATTTCTTTAGTTATGTTTGTCAAGCACAACTTAGGATCACAACTCCGTCTACCTCAGTCGATATCTCCGGTAGCTTCGGATGACTGGCCACAGAATCCGATGACAAACCACGGTCTTGGCAAAGGTAGCATTAGCAGTTTTTCACAGATATTGGTACCCGCATATGCGTATCTGTGTAAGGGTATGATTTATACAAGGCTCACTACACCTTAGCAAGGAAGGATCAATTCCTGCTCCTGTCATATCAATTTGATGCAGGGTAAAAATGTTAGGGATATAACCCTGCAGTTCTCGGGTTGCAGCCCATTGCACCGAAGGCGCATCGCAGTTCTTGGGATGCAGCCCTGATATATATATATGACCGATGGATGAAAACCTCTTGGGTATATGTTTCCACGGCCTGATTATTATTTGGTCGGCAATTATTGGCAAAAGTCATCGGCTATCAGCTTTTGACTCAGAAGCCACAATGTTATAGAAGCTGCGACCTATTGTAACCATATGCGACAGTCATGCCTTCAGCATACGTAGACAATATGATTATGTGGAATGTGCCACTTAAGTTGCATCATGATAAATTTATCCAGGTGTTGACAAGTGTTCAGGATTTGATAAGGGGTTGACGCCCCACAAGCTAAAGGTCACTGCCTCATAAGACTCGCCTCAAGTGTGCGGCTTTGAGGATCAGTGTCCCAGCGAGGCACAGGAATGATGCTTCCTAGTCCATAATGGAGCTGGAAATGAGAATACTCAAGATATCCGAAGACAGGAAGGCTTTTGGTTGGCCAAAGTTACTGTCTAGATGCTTAACCTTGATGGAATGGCATTCGGATACAAACTGTGCAACCATGCATGTGACTTATGCATTGGTGTATGACTTTGATGAATTGTCTCTTGTCATGAACCTGGAAGGAATGACGGGCAAATAGCTAGAGTGGCGGATTTACTCACTCGGCTTTGCTGTTATGGAATTCGATGCCTGATGGCACAACTGGCAATCCTTTGCTCAGATGCTTTCCTTAAGACATTGGCAACAACTTGTGTGCCAGCTTCTCTAGATTTGGGGAGAAACCATGGATCAACAATTCATGAATCAAAACACATGTATCAAGGTTGATTCAACGAATCCTTCAACTCTTGAATTTCGACAATCAGCATCTCAGGCTGTTGACGTCAAAGTGATGGTCGTAAGCTTACAATATAGCTTATTCACATTTGAAAAACCATCGTTCTCCTATGTCAGTGCCCTTCATATAAATGATAGAGCCGGAGAAATATGCATCTATGATTTCCTCATAATGAACTTCATGTGTTAGTAAGTCAAATAAGACTTCATTTGATGTTTCAATCGGCATGATGTACCGTGTCATCAACTTTATGGCTGCTATACACAGATGCTGGAACTTTTGATAAGATTTTTAATCTTCCAAGCAAAATCACAATGATGTAAATCAATTTGTGGCAGCTGTATGAAAAATGAATGAATCTATACTCTTCCTCCCCCTCGTAAAAAGAGATGTATCAAACCAATCAGATGGTGATGGAGGATGTTATTCAATCATTATGTTATGTGAAAAATGGTTTGATAGAGAATCAGACTGAGATTACTCATCGAATGCTTTAGAGGTAACAATGTCAATCTGAACATTGATTTTCTCTACGTCATATTTGGCAATATGCCTGACGTTTTTGAATGTGGCAAATGCCAGATGATGTCAAATGCAGTCGTTGGGTTGCAGCCCACATACTTTGTCAGTTCAGGGTCACTATAGTGTGCCCAACTTAGACAATGATTTTGGATAATGATTGCCATAATGAACAATGAAATCAGTGATGGTACCGAAGTTAACTTTGGTATCGAAGCTAATGGAGAGTCAATCAAGAAGTGTCCGTAATGACAACAACTTACTACGAGTTGTATTTTCGTAGTTGATGGATGGCCGACATATTATTTCATTATGAATAGAACATGACATTGCCTAGTGATGTGTGTATATTCTTCAGCACATGATCACTTATCTCAATGGTGCCCATTTTATATTTGGGCAAACACTATTCAGAGACTTGTTATGATAAAGAAGTATGAATGATGAATGTGTCATTTCAATCCGATAGAATTGTGACTTGTTTTATGACTATAAAATTTCTGTCACTTTTCAAATGAGGATGAATTGCGCTTGGAAACCGTATGCAGATTGCGGGTTTTCCAAGACTTCGTGGCCTAATGGATGAGGCAACAAATTTCTAAACATTGCAAAGAGTCTTCATTTCTTAATGAAGCATGCTTGTCTTATGTGCCAAAATGATATGAAATTACAAATATGGTGTCAATCTATATGTGGATGGTTTATACCATTGTATGCTATTCCACAAATAAGTAGTGATGTCAAAATAAAAACTTTGGACAATTGCAACTCAGTACAAACTTGAGTGCATTCAAGCCCACTTATATGTTCAGAATCTGAATCTAATGTACTTTTCTAGCTAAAGCGCTACCATTGACTATCCAACATCCACTGAGGACATTGTTTCCTACGTCTTTTGGCATCACGCTCAGCTTTTTTTCTTATTCTGCAAGCGCCTCTTTGCTACTGCTACATCCGGAACGTTGTACCAGCCACGAAACTTGCTGGAATCTACTAGCTCATCTTCTGAGCTTTCTTCATACAAAAGCAAAACTGGCTTCAACATGTCTTGTTCTTCCATCGAGGACGAATCACACAGGGAGGCAGCAGACCTGCAGCATGCGAAGAAAATAAACAGCAAGAAAGTCGCCATGCAAAATTACCATCCACTGAAGGAGCTGACTCCCATCATAGGGCGGTATTGGATGTTTTGATATGACACATGGAAAATATGAGTAATTCTTAGAGAATTTTGGGAAAAACATCCTGGATTGGCTGTGCTTGATTGCTCTATGCCCAAGAATGACCGAAGAGATTGCTTGCCATCTTTCAGCCATATAGCGTGGAGGCTGCTTAACAACGGTTGGGTCATAAGCTAAATAGCTATGTCAGCTATGTCGGAGGCTGAATAGCCATGATTGCACAGACTCTGTCTTTCATGATGAATAGACCTCTGAGAAATGGTGTCTGAAAAATCAATACTTTTGACAACAACTCAACCTTTTGGTATGATGAAGAGCAAATGATCTTTGTTGCATTATAATTGTTTAATGTGCACTAATGAAATGCCTCGTGATATATAATCTCACAGAATAGGCATTGCTCAATGGCGATATGATCAGATATGTAATGATCAATGAAGACAAGATGGTTGGTATGGCTCATTCAGTAGGCATAATTACCTCAAAGAGATGCCAATACACGGATACATATCAAGACATAAGGGCAATAGGCTTATTGTATAGCCTTCAAGGCAGCTAGCATTTATGCTACATTGGTTAGCTCAGTGGCTTTGACCTTTCTAGGTGTTGTACTAAGGCCGTAGCCTGCATATTGCATTGAGTACTCTTGACACCTTTAATGATACAATCAGATGATATGTATGAAATATCAAGAATGGTTGCCCTTTTCAATGATCATCGGTGGCAGAGGCTATAGTGCTTGCACCGTGTCAATATACAATTCTTGTTTGGATACATGTTAGACTGGATGTATACAATGTCTAGGTCTTCAAAATCAAGCTCATATGTATGTCATGGCTGATGACCTTAGAAATGTTTGATACATATATGTGTCAACTTCATGGAGTTCTGCATGGTTTGACTATATATAGTCAGGCTTACCAAAACAAAAACAATGATGCAACTTATATTTGTTTTATTATTTGTCTTTATTATTTATTTGGTTTTTAGTTGTATTTCTAGCTTATCATCTTCCCCCCTCAAGGAAGTGTATTGCTAGGCGGTTGTCAAGCGCCGTTCAAATACAACAGAGGTCCGACCTCTATGTGATGACGTGGAAGCTTTCTATGAAGCTGAATAGCAGTTCTCGGGTTGCAGCCCATTGCACCGAAGGTGCATTGCAGTTATTGGGATGCAGCCCAAATCCACGTCATCTGCGTGGGTCATATAGTGCCCAAGCATGTGCTGTACATATACAACACTACCCTCCAGCGGCGAAGTGGTGTGCTATTACCATCATCGTACAGTAGACACTCATATTTAATGAAACAGAGATCTGGCTCCAGCCAGCCAAATCACTAAAATCGTGACCCCCCCCCCCCGCCAGCGCCAGCGTGCTAATGAATTCGTTCATTAGAAGGAACGCGATTCATGAGCCAGCCAGCGCCATTCGTTATCTTCCTCAGCCTTACAAACTGAAATTTTCGAGAAAACTGTGTGCTGATTTTTCGAAGTGATAAAATGGACCCAGCGAGTAGGCAACAGCTTAGAGAGCTTCACACGGACATGAAGGACGGCATACTATCACAGTCTCACTACGAAGAACTGCCTGCAATTGTCTAATGCCATGTGCAATAATTAGCCATGTGCACCGCGTCAAGCTATGCCAGCGTCAATTCCTTATTTTAAGATTGCCGAGAGCATGTCAGCCAGCGACGGCCTTCCTTATTTCGGACCTCTTCCTTATTTTTTTTGGTCCAGCCAGCCAAATCACTAAAATCGTGACCCCCCAAACGCTGGCTGATTCCTTAACGGTGAATTCCTTAATACTGAGTGTTTACTGTATGGTGGGATATCAATATATAATCAGAGAGCATGGTAATATATGTACCATGTTTGTCAATATCGGAGAGACTGTGTCTTCTTTAAAATCCTCATGACTATATGTATAATGGTGCTATACTGATGTCAACATCTTCTCTCTGAGTGATTTATTAATTTCAGATGTGATGTCGTGGCATAAAATATGTCCACGTCATTGGCACGAGTCATGTTGTGTCCATGCATACACGATCTTAGTGCAGGTCACAATACAGTGCCCGAGCATACGCGATTTTAGCGTAGGTCACATTGTGCCTCTATTTATTACATCTTAGAATATATGTTACTCATCTTTGTGAGTCTAGACAGCATTGTGCTGATTGCAATGCTTTCTCTGGTGAATTATATATCACAGATTATACCAAATGTGGTGATCAGTCCAGTGCAATATTTTGTCACCGGAATGTACAGGGATTGTGAATGATTGCAATCCAGCCGGAGGAATCTAATCTCAACAGCTTATTCTGTACTAATGAATTCATCGGAGTTATACTCATTTCGACGATTCAAAAACCCATGTTATTGTAGTGATGACAGCTCATATGAATATATAGGGTTTTTATCAGAATGCTTTTATGTGATGTCAACATATTATGAACAATTCACTTGCATCTTAGGACAAAGGAGTAACGCTTGGAAGGTCTTGCATTGTGGTCACCAACAGTTATCAGCTGTTATTCGGGTGCCAAATTCTGCCTTCAGCACTGGGACTATATCAACCAGTCTTACAGCGATGCACTTGTCCTTCCCACTCTTATGTACGGCGATAATGCCAAAGTGTATCAGGAGGGATATATATATATACATTATATAACTATCATCTTCTGATCCAGGATATGCAATTAAGCATGGTATCAGGTTATATGTTATGTATATATTCAGCATTCCAAACTTACTCGAGAATGTAAATGCTGAGCAAAAGTCAACTTATAGTCATTGGAATATAGTTTCCCATCCGAGTTTACACTTTATTAGTGATGGTGGATTTAACGTTATACAGATTTCAACGTTACTTGTGGATGCAGTGATTTTATCAAAAGCAATCCATCAGAAATCACCAGATCGGAATATAAAATGGATATGTGTATAATCATATCCACCTTCTTCCCCCCTCGAGGAAGTGTGAACACATAGGCAGTCAGTTGCCTATACACCTCATAGCTTATAGCTTATAGGTTATAGCATGCAGTCCTTATAGGAAGCAGCTGTTACAGTTTTAGGGTTGTTGCACAACAGTTCTTGGGTTGTTGCCCGAAATATTATCATGTCTGTGCTGATTACAGCATGATATATTTATGCCAAACATGAAGTATATCCAATATTTAGTGGCATTTTAGGGCATGTTAGGTTACAGTGGCCCATATTCCCAATAGTGTGATTAGGGTGTTACATGGTATCAGTAACCCTAAAATAGGTAAAAATAAAGCAGTATAAATATTTTGCAAACATTTTTAAGCAAAACTGCATTTAATACCACACTGAATGTTACGTGGTTTTCAGTAGGTATGTTACACCCCTGACACACACATTCAATATTTAGGGTGTTACAGGGTGTTACACATGCTGCATAAATCAGGGATTGTTTATTGATAGCTAAATATTCATATTAGCAAAAAAAATCAATCCGAAATTTTCATTTTTAAATCATGCGTACAACATTTTGACGCATTTCGTTACAGCCAATATGTATACCCCTACATATTCCACACCTGCTATCTAGGGTGTTACACGAGATATGACTATTGTCATTATGATTTTCTCATACCTCAATAGGTATAAAATCATATTATCAAATAAAATAGGGTCCGATTTTCAATTTTCAAATCTATCGCAAACGGATTTTACCTATTTTGGCCGTTTTTGGGTTTATATATATATATACATATCTCTGTGTGTGTGTGGACTGCAGAGTACAGAAGCACTGCATATCACTTCACCTTTGCACATGACAGATTTCATGGCATAAAAGTGAATTATTCTGCATATCAACATCTGAGGTTGATCATATTTATGGGTCGTTACTGATTGAAACCCATGGAAGTAAATGTACTTCCTGATGATATTTAGATTTACCAACTATAAGCGGATTATCCACTTTAGTGATAATTTATCAATCTATGATATGTTTTGAGCATATGACTGTGCTCTAAGATATATCAAAATGATATCTCTTATTTTAAACATATCAGGACATAGTTTGATTATATAATCAAAGCAGTTTGACACAACACATATATATGTGTGTGCTTGTCCTCAACAACTCCTGTCAGTTCAATATATAGTTACTGATCTGAGAGTGTACATGCAATTTGAGCTGATCAATTCTGAATCAATTGTCATAATGCAATGTACTTGTTGTTGTCGCTCCAGCGATGATATGTGAGACGAATGGACAATGCTCAGCAGTGACCAGCTGCTTATTTGAGCATTGTATAATGCCTTCGGGTCTGGAGATTTCTCCATCCAGCCCTACAACATGTTGGATTATTCTGTTCCCATATCTATCGCCATCACCGACACTCCACACGCACATGTGTTTGTGGAGTGTTATCCATATTATCATATACATGATAGATATTAAAGTTGGTCAATTCACTATGAGTCAGTGAATATCAATACATACAGTAATGCCAGTGTATGTGCATGTATCGTACTTATTGATTAGTACTTTTTGCCAGTGTGTGTGTGTGTGTGCTCACTTTTACACACTTACAGGAAGATAAGTTCTGGATATTACAATATTCCCAGACAGTTTATCATGCAGGATGATGATCAGCATACCATGTACTGAATGAATCTAGCATGATATATATTAGGTTAGGGGTTATTGTAATCCTGAGATAATCTCATTCACAATAATGAGTTGCTGGTCTATTTCACATATAGTTCCGGTGAGCAATCCTTTCAGTGATCCACAATAGAACGATATGTGGTCCGAAGAGTATCTCGACTCCACCGGGACATAACGAGCTAATTATTGTGTTAAGACCACTGAATAGGCACCTTACACTATATGGGTTCGAATATAGTTAACATGCACAGCAGGTATGCTTTTGTGCATGTCTGATGTATTGTGATATGATGCCATATATTTCAGCTGCTACCGCGATCAAGCTGGTTTATACATAACATCTGCTAACATGATGCATGCACAACTTACAATATTGCAGTCACTCAGTATAGAATGTTTACATGATGTAATGCTGCATATTAATGGGTGCTGCATGTTAGTGTGTGTTGCAAGTACTGCGAGTTCAGATAAATATCTCTTGCACACTATATTGCAGATAAGCATGAAAATGCTGACAATTTGAATATTTCTGCAGTCATCAATATATGGTGTGAAATGCTGCAGTATAATAATCAGATGTCCATCATGCATCCATCCAAAATATAGCAGAGATATTTTGACGCGAGTATGTAATGTACAGATGATCGTAGCAACATTTTGACATCATCGTCGTAAAATTGCAAGATGATCGTAGCACGCTGCAAATGAATTTATGCAATCGGGCGCGCTGCTGATGAAACGCATATATCGTCGCCATTTATCAGCGCATGATACGAGCGCTGACTTATGCGCGGATCATAAATCCGTCGATGATTGCTATGCCGTATCTCATTCTGAACAATTTTCAAATGCGAATCATCCATGCGCGTGCATGTAATTGACGCGCATGCGTGCGAATCACTTCTGCGAGAACATGTGATTGTCGCGCATGCTGCCAACTGCGAATCAGTCTCTCGCGCATCGGCACATATGATAGCCGTACAGTAAACGATTTGATGCGATCATGAAAATTGTAATAGTGCGCGCTGATGACTTCCGCGCGGATAATGATTCCGCTGATGATTTATGCTTCGCGTCTCATTTGCGAATTTATGTACATCTGCGAATCATTTATGCGAGTACATCTCATCGCTGCGCGCATGTATGCCGTATGCACACCTTGTCGCGCAGTATATGTACGATAAGCTGTATCCTGCGAATGCGATCCTGCGAATGCGACAATTATCTCGCACACTGTCTTCGCTATTGCAGCGGTATATGCGATATCAAATATTCGTGCGGATACGACGACAATTATTGCTCACGCTCCGCAACCTGCATATACAAAATTTTTGATATCTACGCTGCACTCACACTAGAGTTCTCGTTCTCGCCTTGACGAGGAGAATACCATCTGATACGGGCTGATATGCGAGCCCTTAGTATATGATATAAAATACAAATAAACGCTGCGTTGTAGAACGGCAACACAAGCGTAAGATAATAGCGGGATGAGTGCAGTGACTTCTGTGAGAAGATACTGCTGAAGCACAACGCTTCCTCATCTATACCATACGTCTCCCATCGCATAGATGGTACCGCCATTGGGTTGTGAACCCGAGACGTTGGTTGAACGACCAGTATCGTCAGAACGAATAATACGTTCGCTCCATAATACTGCGCATGCGTGTTCCGCACATGCTTAAAGCAAAGATGGTTCTTGTTTGTTACTTCAAGATGTATCTTGCTTTGCCATCTTCGAGTTCGACGTACGAACTCTCGATGACAGGTGTCATTCAAGTCTTTCCTTGAATAATGACAGATGATGTGACTTATCATCTGACGACATGTACAGTCATAGTCGACCGTACTGACGACTGTCATTATAATATATGACATGACTCGACATGACATGACATGGTATGACATGTCTGACAGGTATGACACGTATGACATGTATGACATGTATGTCATCGGTCATGACCCTGACAAAACTAGTGCTACAGCAAAAACTTGTTTGTACCGTACTCAGGCTCGAGACGTCTAGAGTCGCCCCTTCCTCGACTCGCGCAAAACTTTTAAATATCATAATAATATAATAATAATAATGATATAATAATAATGATATATCGTATATATTATAATATGTTGTATGTTATGATAACAATACTAACAATACTATTAATATTTTCAATATTTTCAATAGTAATAATAGTAATAATAGTAATAATACTAACAATTTTTGTCACCGTACTCCGTGTCCACTAGCAGAAAGGGAGACTTGCTGACGCGTGTCCACTGACCTTCGCTACTTGGTCAAATAATTATCTCGATTTGAAATCAAAAAAAGCGGACACGGTACACGTCGCCAAGGCTTCATAGCCAAACCAAGTGCCGACGTCTTAAATGTGGTAGTTTTAGTGGGTAAGTTATGTATGTTTGAATTATGGTGTTTTAGTCAGTGCAGGTAGAATAACGCAAATGAACATTGCCAAAACCGAGCAATAGCAACGCGCGGTGCCCATGACTCGCAGCCGTAAAAGACGTCTACCGTAAAGCCATGTTCCAAATCCTAGTCGCACCCAAACGCGCAAGTGCGCACCACCTCTTCAAGCGGCTGCTTAGCCAATCATGGCCAAGATAGCAAGTGGAATGAAAACGTGGATGGGGCCACGACCTACCGGAATATCCAAGTACACTAGATATCAGAAAGTCCCGTACTCGTGTGGATAAACTGTGTAAGATAAATAAACCCTAAGCTAGATATATCCGGAACGGTCTCGGACGGTCTCGGAGTCTAGCCTACCTGTGACACCGCGTGTGTCACAGTACGAACCTACAGATCAGTCAGCAGTCCAGTGTTGGTCCTAGGGATCTGTCATAGGGGCCTGACCGGGACTCCCAGTCAGGGTTGCCTATATAGATTTCAGCAGACACTCTTCGTCTGCACTTTCGTGTTCCTGACCGACGAGTGCGACGCCGCGCGGCTGTCACCGCGCGATTGGCGCAGCCGTTGACGTATGCGATTGACTACGACGTTGCGGCACCACCCGCACAGGGGTTGGTGGTGCCACAACACGACATTCTCGCCTACGATGCCTCCACCGAGGACTTCTACGAGGACCCGGGACCTGGCCGCAGCGAGATTGAGAACAACGACGACGTGTATTTCAGAATTCGCGCTTTTCGAGCCCTACGGGGGGAGATAGAATCTGAGATGCTCTACCGCTTTCCGCACGTAGTAGACTAGTACCACGGGTACGGCTGCGTTAGCTAGTTTCAAATCGTAGATTAGCTTCGTGTTTGCTCAGGGGACCGTCCGGGCAGATATATATGGACCGGCCTCCCGCTTCGCTTGTTTCTGCCTCCTGGCATTTGTTGATTTGTTTACCGTTTAGGTAGTGACACCACTGCACTTTCGACAGTGGTCGTGTGCTGGTATGGGGTAAACACTCAGTATTAAGGAATTCACCGTTAAGGAATCACCCGCTGTTTTTATTTTTTTTTTTTTTTTGGGGGGTCACGATTTTAGTGATTTGGCTGGCTGGACCAAAAAGAATAAGGAAGAGGTCCGAAATAAGGAAGGCCGTCGCTGGCTGGCATGCTTTCGGCAATCTTAAAATAAGGAATTGACGCTGGCATAGCTTGACGCGGTGCACATGGCTTTAGGCTAATTATTGCACATGGCATTAGGCAATTGCAGGCAGTTCTTCGTAGTGAGACTGTGATAGTATGCCGTCCTTCCTGTCCGTGTGAAGCTCTCTAAGCTGTTGCCTACTCGTTGGGTCCATTTTATCACTTCGAAAAATCAGCACACAGTTTTCTCGAAAATTTCAGTTTGTAAGGCTGAGGAAGATAACGAATGGCGCTGGCTGGCTCATGAATCGCGTTCCTTCTAATGAACGAATTCATTAGCACGCTGGCGCTGACTTTTGCATCAACAGTAAATATTCTAAGTCCTCATCCGACGAGCTTGAGCTTGAACCATCTGAGCTTGATCCATCTGATCTCGGACGGTCATCACCATCTTCTTCATAGTCATCGTCACTTCCCCCATTTCCCGTGAAATGAACGCCGGCATCGTCTCGCTCTTCACCATTACCAACCTCATTTGTTGGTATTCGTGATGCTGCAGTCGCATCGTAGATCTCAATAACACGCCTGAATTCATGAGATGAATCCGGACGCGTTGGTGAGAGACGAACGCGAAAGCCAAGAGGCAGAGCATCGAGTTGAATAGACGGTTGCGTTCCGTTTTCAAGTCGGACATCCGGTTGCTCTCGAATGTTCTCGCCGAACTCTCCGTCACTTGTAGAAATGCGGACATTTGAGCGAAGGGCTCCTTGCGCCGATGATTCCGGAATGTCGCCGGAAAAACATAGCGACGCGTGTAATATTAGGAGAAGGCATAACGTTCCTGGACACTTCCGCATCCTTTATACTTATACGGAATACAGGACCGTCAACGTCTTAAAAAAACAATCTTTCGAGTTCGTCTAACGAGAGATAAAAACACAAGGGAAGGTGCGCACCTACACGTGGCACCGACGTGGCAGGCGCCATCGACTGTCATCAACTGGCATCTTGAGGACCTCCGAAATCGGGATGCAAAGCAACTCGTCCTCACTCCGCGTTCTGCGTTCTAGCCCAACGAGGAGCTGGAACCGATCGAACTCCCCGCGCGAGTCGCTTTTTGGGGGGTTCGATCTCCTCGTGAGGACACACCGCGGAAAAATTGGAATGCAAAAACTGTATTTATACAGTACTCTCGTCCCCAGAGTTTAGACGAGCCGCGCTTCACGCGGCTACCCGCGATTCGATTCGAGGGCTGCGTTACTTGATGATTGTGGAGCTCGTCCGGACGCCCATAAGCTCAATCTGCGTTACAAACCCTAATGCCTATTCTACGAAGGGTGGGTATACCCACCGTAAGAGGTGCTTACGGTGGGTATACCCACCTGAAGGGTATCAATAATTACCGATGATTGGCTGCGAATCACGGCATGTCACCAGTGACCAACTTGTTCTAGACACTCCTGTGAATCTCTATGGAGCCTCCGCATGCGCCAGAAATGACTTGATAACGGGCCAAACGAACCCCAAATACCCAAACCCTAATATCATCGGAATGCACTGTGTGTATAGTATATTTGGTGTGCATAGTACCTGATTTTAAATGTGCAAGTGTCGGAGGTCTGCGAGGTGGCAGCACATATTGTACCAAAAAGTACGTCGGTTATATACCAAAATCAAAGTACATATCGAAAAAATAAGTATATTGATGTTATACCAAGCTGCAGAAGTCTGCAAATAGAGTTGAATGGGTATACCCACCGTAAGCGAAGTTTTCTACCCACCGTTATTTCCCCAACTTCAAGGTTGTGTAATCTGCCCAAAACTTATCGGAGTCGTGTAAATTAAGTTTTCCGTCCTTTAATCAACCTCTTGGGTCACAGAAAATCCATATGATTGACCCCCGCAACCTACTTGTGCGGTCGGTACGAGCTTGCAAAGTTTGGCGTTACGGTGGGTATACCCACCGTAATATTTTTAGAATAGGCACTAAGTAATATTCGCGCTATTTCGGTCCGGAGACTCGGGTTCCAGAGTAGCAGTAGGGCAGGCATCGTAAAGATGCCGAAAATATAATCCGACGTGTCATCCGAAATGGCAGAACCACATTGGCCCCCAAAAAGCAAGGGCAGACAAGACATGACATGACACCAATCAATAGAATCCAAGAAGGGACAGGGTACGGGCGCTGGGAACTCTTCCAATTGCACATGATGACTGCATGTCACGGCTGCGTCTGTCGCGTGAGACAGTGACCATAATGAACGTCGCCGGCAGCAGACGGTGAACACATGTCACATCGACATCGCGGACACCATTGCCGCTGCCGAGTTGCGTTGCGTGACTGCTTACTCGTTACAGTACTGTGACACTCGTTCTTCGTTGACCCATCCCAATCCGCAATTGCATCGTAAAATTCTTCAGCTACAGTACGCAATTTCTTCAACGTTCCGCCGCCTCATGGGGCGAACGGTGCTGTGACTGCTGTGATACACGCAGGGATTTCCAAAGTGCTCGGCTACTTTTATTGTTCAGTTCGCTTATCATAATGTGTAAACTTATGATACTATGTGTGCGCAGGTCATGTCGCAGGTATCCGATTGCGAGGAGGGACGTGCGCTCTTGAGATGTGGAAGTCGAGGTTGGCGAATGCCAACCTTGCTTGGGATGAAACCCAACCATATCGAACGTATCGTATTAAGATATAAACGTATTTCACGTTTGCATCCTTGGCATCTATGCAAAGTATGAGGAGCATTGAGTGAGCATAAGTCCTAGGCTGTTTTGGTTTTTGGTTCATGGCGCATTCGCGACCTCTTGGGGTGTGGAAGTCGAGGTTGGTCTAAACCAACCTTGCTTGGGATGAAACCCAATCACATCGGATTATCTTATCGCACCTATCTTAGTTAAGTAACATATATTACAAGTTTGAAGGTCTTTCGAGAACGTTAAGGCGATGGCTGATTTTGTTTTTTGGGGTCGTAATAAATCATGGAAAACAAAATCAGCCTACGAACTTGTCCTCGCCGTTTGAGGCTCAAACCTTACAGGTTCATTGAGAAAAATGTACCGATGAGATAAGTTCGATGTGGTTGGGTTTCATCCCAAGCAAGGTTGGTTTAGACCAACCTCGACTTCCACACCCCAAGAGGTCACGAATGCGCCATGAACCCAAAACCAAAACAGCCTAATACTTATGTCCACTCAATGCTCCTCATACTTTGCATAGATGCCAAGGATGCAAACGTGAAATATATACGACAAGTTCGATATGGTTGGGTTTCATCCCAAGCAAGGTTGGCATTCGCCAACCTCGACTTCCACATCTCAAAAGCGCGCGTCCCTCCTCGCCATCGGATACCTGCGACATGACCTGCACACACATAGTATCATAAGTTTACATATTATGATAAGCGAACTAAAAAATAAAAGTAGCCGAGCACTTTGGAAATCCTTGCGTGTATCAAAGCAGTCACAGCACCGTTCGCCCCATGAGGCGGCGGAACGTTGAAGAAATTGCGTACTGTAGAGGTAGTTGTCCCCAAATCCGCATTGTCCCCAAATCCGCACCGTCAAGATTTTCAGGGTTTATGGGGACCGTCAGATGAATACCGCCACCTTTGACCATACCAAAACATGCCATTTCAAAAGAGCAACGTCCAACATCAACTAAAAGTGTCGAGCTAAGTCGGGGGTCTGCTGAGAGACGCTGTATAGGGCTCTACTGAGGTTTAGGTATGGGTGGAAAGAGCAAAGCTGAGCTGAAAATATGGGCTAAAGATAACAACATTCGTGTAAATCAGTTCACTTCCGCCATCGCCTATTGCTTTGTGCACATGTGTGGTGCGAAGGCCGCAGTTTCAACCGGCCAGTGGCCGCTGGTCACGGCAAGCGCCTTGCATGATCGCCTAAAAGGCAAGATACGCAATGGGGCATCATACGAGTTGTCACGTGCCCTAACTGATCTAGAGGAGGCGTCCCTCTCGCGCTACTTCATCCTCAAAAACTTCGGCGGTGAGGGCGAAGGGCGAGAGCATATGGACAACGTCGTCGTGTCAGTTTTAAAAGCTCGCCAGCTCTTGAACAGAAAGGGAGGACGTTTGCGAATCCCACTCAGCCTTGCAGCACAGGAGATCTTGCACAATGGTCGCCCTGGTAGGCATTGGTATGACTCTTTTTTTACTCGACACCCAGAGCTGCGAGAAAAACGGTACTCTGCGCTCGAAGTGAATAGGGCCACATGGCTAACGAAGCAGGTGTCCTTAAGTTACTTCAGTAAGCTCAAGTTGTCTCTTGTAAGTTTAGGAATCATGGTGTCCACTGGAGGCGATAGGTACAGCATAGACATGAGCCGGATTGTCACTAGCGACGAGGCACCGAACCCTCTGTGCGCCACTCTTGCCGGCCACTATGGGAAAATAATATGCGGAGCAGGCCAGAAGTCCAACAAAGTCAAGAGTGTCAACAAGGAACGCATTTCCCTAGATGTATACCTAGGCTTGGATGGGGTTTGGTATGACCCGCACCTTATCTTAGGCAGCAAAACCGTGTTCGAAAACCAGATCCCGGTTATGAAGGGCAACACGGACGTGCTTATCTCGACTCAAGCAAACGCTTTTCAGGTATGTTGTTCGCTTGTTATGTTTCTCGCACTTTAGGTTTTGCTAGTCATTAAACCCTAAACCCCCGCCCGCCGACAGGATAACCACACCCTGTTGAAGGCATTGCAGCACCTGGATAAGCAGCTCGTCAGGCGTGGTGTCAAGAAACCCGTTATGTGGTTGACCGACGGCCAGAGCGCACGTTTCAACCTGAAGGTGCTAGATTTTGCGGAGGAAAATGGGTTGGAAGAGTTTGTTTATCCTCCACACACTACGACTGCACACGCCTTGCTCGACAGGGTCTTCCACATGTGGCACACGACCTACTCCAAGTGTGTGGAAGATTGGAGTGAAGCGAACCCCGGCAAGCAGGTCACGAAAGCGGTGTTTGCGGCGGTCTTCCCAGATGCATGGTTAAAATGGACGCGTGGAATTCGTGTTCACGCTGTGGCATCGAAGGTAATATGTGACTATTCCGGTTTTCGGTTTTCGGTTTCAGTTTTGTCTTATTGACACCTCGTATCTTCCCTATTGTATACGCAGGTTGGGATATCCGAGGACGGCATTTTCCCGGACCGGATCGCTGACTCGTTCTTTGTGAAGAGCAACTTGCAGAACGAGTTGACAAAGGTCATCAAGGCCATGGACGAGAAGTCAGTTCTTCCTCCTTTTACTCCAGAGCCAAGCACCTTCGCCACTCGCACGCAGAAGTTGGAGGAGGAGAACAAGATGCTTCGTGAGGAGCTACTTCGTTTGAGGGCCCAACCCCTATCTCCTGAGGAGATAGGATTGTGCACGATCAAGTCCGACAAGCAGATCCCGGAGGTTGGCACCAGCCGTAAAAAGGCAACCCAGGTATGGGGCTCTGTGCCAGCAACTGGCTTGCGGGGGGGCTTTGCGCGAGGCCGAAGCCGAGGAAGAGAAAAGGCGGGATGCCGCGGAGCTGCAGGAGATGTTTGCGGCATGCGCACAGGAGCTGGAGAGCATAGAGCAGGAGATGACAGCTCCGCAGAGGGCGGCTGCGGCAGCAGCAAAGGAGGCTGAAAAGCTCCGAAAGGAGGCCGAAAAACAAGCAGAGCGGGTCCGGAAAGAGGTTGAAAAGGCTGAGAGGGAGGCTGAGAAAGTCCGGAAAGATGCTGAAAAGGCTGCTGAGAAGGCTCGCCGGGATGCTGAAAAGGAGGCTGCAAAGGCTCAGAAAGCCCTAGAGCGTGAGAGCAAGAAACGTGAGAGAGAGCGTGTAGCCCAAGAGAAAAAGACTGAGGCGGAAGCGCGGAAGCATGCACGAATCTCAAACAGGGCCTCAGCTCAGGGAACCACGGCATCCGGATTTGCTGGTGCCTTAGGCGACATTACAAACATGGTTTAGATGACATAGTGAGTATGCTAGTGTATGTTGTTATCGTGTAGCTTGCCTCGGGTAAGTTGCATATTAACTTGTGGTCTTGTGCTATTAAACAATATCATATGTTACAGGACTGGGAGACTGGGGGCCGGTCGCCAGGACTGGTGAGACTGTGGGCTTGAGCAGCAAAATTTTGATATTTGTGAATTGTATAGACTACAAAGAGTGCCGTTATATGTGCATAAGGCCATTTGTTCACTTTATGACATATGTGAGTGATAGAGAGGTACTAGGTCCATCATTTAAGCACCCTCAATAACGATACCCAAACCTCAATTCATAGGGTTAACACTATGTGCGATTGATACATGGTGCTCTTTTGAACCACTATCATAATGAGTTTCAATGATAGTGTAGACATATATGAGTGATGAATAGGTGCCTATATGCATGGTAAGGTGTCTACTCGTCGGACACAATAATATTGCATGATATAGGTGCCCAAAGCGACCATACCCAAACCTCAATTTGTAGGGTTAACAGTGTATCACGGGTGCGGATTTGGGGACATCGACGTTTACACCCCCCTAGACACATCACCCCAAAAGTAACAAAAAAAGTGATATCATGGTACTAAGCCATACCGGGCGCCCTTAAGACCTCAATGAAGCATCGGGTGGAAAAAATCCGGTCACCATTCGACCATTAACGCGTATTATACGGCCATCTAAAAAAGGGGTGCGGATTTGGGGACAACTACCTCTAGCTGAAGAATTTTACGATGCAATTGCGGATTGGGATGGGTCAACGAAGAACGAGTGTCACAGTAACGAGTAAGCAGTCACGCAACGGCATCGGCAGCGGCAATGGTGTCCGCGATGTCGATGTGACATGTGTTCACCGTCTGCTGCCGGCGACGTTCATTGTGGTCACTGTATCACGCGATAGCGATAGACGCAGCCGTGACATGCAGTCATCATGTGCAATTGGAAGAGTTCCCAGCGCCCGTGTCACCCTGTCCCATCCAAGAATGGCCCTTTACGAGCTCGGAGCTGTCGTGTGGGAATTCATGTAGCAAATGAAGTCCCAAGTGGTGACACTCGTTAAGGTCTCGACCAGTTCTCTAAAACCGGTCCTTAAACTCTGTCGAGCTCGTGTCGTCGACCAGTTCTCCTGGACTTGAATACCGAATCGTATTATAATACATAATTATATAAATTAAAATACAATTTTATAGGGGGTACGTGAACGTACAGGTGGGGAAAATAAACCCTAGTATCCATCATCCGCATCATCATCATGTGTGAAGAGTGAGAGACCCGCGACAAATAGAGGCGGCCAAGGGGGGAGGAGGGAGGGGTTGGGCACCAGGCTGGGGGCCTGCCCTGCACTCTGACCCCCTACGCATAGCCTACGATCCGCTTACTTGGCACTCTAAGGGGAATTCGTGAATTTCGACAATGACACAAGAGCAGAGCGATCGACCAGGTAGACTGGGGCTCCGCCCCGCACTCCCCTTCATTTTTTCTTCCTCGATGACCTGAATT
>LGRX02034891.1:0-31455 GCA_001247695.2 Cymbomonas tetramitiformis | reverse complement strand
TTTGCCTCCCCCTCCATTGCCACCGTTCCCGCCACCCTCTGTGCAAGTGAGTGCCAACGTGGCATTCACCGGAATCGAAGTAGCAGACTTCGACGACACGATGCAAACCTCCTTTGTGGTGAGATGCGCTCACCTTTTGCCTGGTCCTCCTCGCCCTCCTGAGCCCATGTTAGGCGGATCCGCCTCTTCTTCCTCCTTCTCACGCTGGACTGCTCGCCTGATGATGCCATCATTCGCCTGATGACGCCATCATTCGTGGTCGGTGGTTTCCAGGCGGACATGGAGGCAGCAGCTGGTGCGGGGGCCACTGTCTCCATCACGAGCGTCGTGGCAGGGAGTGTGGTTGTCAATTTCGTCACCGTCTTCGAGAGCACCGATGCGGCGGCGGCTTCCTCCAGCTTCGCAGAGACTCTGACGAATTCTGCCGCCACCATCTTCACCAGTGACGCATTCGATGCCGTGGGGGAGATTGCCGCTGGCGAAGTCTCCGTCCTCACTCTCGACTCTCCACCGTCGCCACCGTTGCCCCCTCGTTATCCCCCACCCTGTCCTCCGCCCTTTCCTCCCCCACCTTCTGCGCCGCCCCCACTTCCGCCACCCCCTCGGCCTCCTCCACCTTGTCCGCCACCACCCTCTTCCCCTCCGCTGCCTCTCAGGTGGGTCCTCCTCAGCCCCCTGGGGTGACTCGCCTGCGTTCACCGCGCCTGGCACCTTGCGCCGCTTCTTGGACGAACTATCTGCTGCAGCCCTGATGCGCGCTGCCCCTCTCACTCACCTCGCTCAGTCTATTTGCAAACTGCTGCCCCCTAACATCAATTAATTAAACACGGCGGGGGAAGTGATGCAGCCCACCACTACCGCCAGCGCCGTACATCAGTATACATCCTCCACCGCCTTGGCCAACGCCACCCCACAAGCCGCCGCCACCACCCATGGTCCAGGTTCAAGAGCTGGTGTATGAAACGGAGGTGGTGACGTACGAGGACGAGCCCGAGGATGTCACCCCCCCAGTCATCACCATCAAAGGGAACCTTCAGGCCACGGTGACGCAGCGAGAGACATACAAGGCGCGTGCACTGCCAGACCCCCCACCACCCCCCGTCATCACTATCAAAAGGGAACCATCAGAGGCGGCAGTGACGCAGCGAGAGACATACAAGGCGCGTGCACCAGGCCCCATTTTACCCACCCCCGTCATCATTATCAAGGGAACCATCCAGGCCACAGTAGCCCTTAGCGAGAGAGACATACAGCGTGATGCACTGCCAGACCCCCCACTCACCTACCCCCCGTCATCACCATCAAAGGGAACCATCAGGCGACGGTCACGCAGCGAGAGTCATACAAGGCGCGTGCACTGCCAGACCCCCCCGCTCATTTCCTTCTCTTAGACAAAACCAACGCCCACAGACATACAAGCCGTACCTTCTGCTGGACCACCCCCTCCTCTAGGTCTACACTGACGTTGTGGCTTAGATGGACGAGTGTGGGTTTAGATGGCATGATGAGGGTGACAGCCGTGGGCATAGATGGTGGGCGGGTGTACTTGGCTGTGGTGCAGGATGACGGCGCCACTGCCATAGATGCTGTGGATGGCTTCGTCATGGTTACGGCCGCAGGGATCGACCTGGTGGATACGAGTGTGCCTACTGGTAAAGATGGCGCCTTGGCCTTCTCCATCACCTATTCCGCCTCGGATGCTGCGTTCAATTCGGCATCTGTGACACGCGAGGTACGCCTTTTCACCCCGCACCTTGCCCGGGCCTCCTGGTCATGCCACTTCTGTCTCAGAGTCCCCGGCCCGACATAGCCGCTGAATATTTGGAAAGCTTCTGTTGCTGTGAACTCGATGGGTCGATTTTGCGCTGAAAGGCCCCCCGCGAGCCCGTGCGAGGAGCCTTCGTATCTGTGCTTGGGGGGTAGCAGGTTACGGTGGTGAGCCCGTGTGAGGAGCCCTCGTATCTGTGCGAGAACATCGACACCTGCGCAAGCTGCACAGTAACAGCCACCAACACAACATGCATGTGCTTCGATACGGATGTGACCGGTGAAGCGGAGGTGCCGGTGGAGCCAGAATACGTTCCCCCGGTGGACGTGACCCCCCCCGTGCTGGAGCTGCTGGCGGGGGATGGGGTGTGGGGGCTGACCGATGCGGGCATCACCATCGTGATCCACCATGTTGTCATCTACGAGGCATTCGAGGAGCCCGGGTACCACGCATACGACCTCGTGGAGCACCAGGGAAACCCGATGGAAGAGGATCTGAGCAGTGAGGTGGGTAGCCGCACCTCGCGCCGGGCACATGGAACACGCCGCAGACGCGCATCACAGCTTTTCGGAGCAGCGTATGACATTTGCTGTTGGATAGCAAAGCGTGTATTGCACAGGTGGAGCGTCATCTGATCTCGCAGAAACTGATGTGGAGATGTTTGATTGGGTGGGAGTGAAGCCTTCTTTCTGTGAACCGGGTCCGGCGGTTGAAGGGCCGCGGGTGAAGGGATGCGGGCGTTCCTGCGGCGCCTCGTTGCCAGGCGCTGCTTCCTCGAAGGCGCTGCTCCGGCGATGGCTTTAGTGGGTTGCCGCACAAGTCGGGCAGAATCCGGGGTCTATGTGAGGTGGGCGCGGTTGATGCAGGAGCAGGCCCTCACAGTAAATGGGTGCGTGGTGTATAGAGAGTCTGCCCCTGCCTGTGCGTGTGAGCGCCGACTCGCAATCTCGTGCATTGTGCATGCCACGAGCAAGTGAAGCTCCGAGCCCATGAGTCACTTACATGGTACGTGTGATGTGGTGTGAGCTCGGTAGATTCGTCTGTCGTGCTGCGAGGAGAGGCAGAAGGTGGTGAAGTACACCTTCTGTGTTTTCCCTTGAATTTTGTGGGGAGCACTTAGGTGCCCGCATGTTTTCTTTTTTTGACATGGGGTGTCCATGCTGTGTGGTGTGACTGCATTCATGACATAACCATGGACCAACAGGTCCCATCCATCGACCGGGAGCCACTGGGGGGCATGCCAGCAGGGTCCGCTTACTCCGTAACCCAGAGACCAACAGTTGTTTGGCGACGATCGGTCACATCGTATCATCTTTCCTGCTGCTTTGCATTTGGGTTGGGAATATGTATGTGTTTGTGGTATCTTGTCACGGCCCCGCCCTGCTCTTGATTTGCTTCTCACATCCACTGGGATGATGGTGGGCTGGCTTTTGCTTGCCGATCTCATGCCGTTCAGTGTGATGTGGTGGGTGGGCGCTCGGGCACTCCGCACGTTGTCACTCCCGGGGGCACGGCGCCCGGCTCCCGCGGTGCTCTTGCGCATCTGGCTGCGCGCCGCGAGCCGCTCAGCGTTGATTAGAATTCTGTCTCCCGAAATCCGCGAGATTCGCGGAAGGAACTTTCTCCTCTTGCGTTTCTGGTCGAGTAACCTTTAGATATGGAGTTTGTAATATACGGCGCCCTGTAATGTATGGCTCAAGCCACCATCATCCAATGGGATTTTCGGCGGTTTTGCTATATGACTGTAAAGGGCTCGTCGAGGGCGATGCGATGACTCGCCCGTTTTTGTTATTTGGCCAATATAGGCTAAGATATGTAAGCTAAGATGTGATATAGATCGCGTATATTGGTCAAATCAAAAAAGTCAGCGAATAATCGCATAGCCCTCAACGAGCCCGTTACAGTCATATATCGGAACCGCTGAAGTCCTAGTGGATGGTGCCGTTTTTTGCTCTTTTGTCCCAATCACGAAGCTGCTTATGTATGGGCGAGAGCTGCTCTCGGAGCTGTGCTGACGATCAGGGTTGAGAAAAGGGCCCAACAACAAAACGGGATTCCATATATAAATCTCATATTTAAGAATCCATTCGCTGAATTTCTCAGGACGTGCAAACCATGCACACGCCTCGTCCCCTCTGGGGTGTCTACAAGCCCTTGCGGGTGCGCCTGGCACCGCTCCGTGTACGATGGTGAACGGAGGCGCGAAGAGCGTGGAGATGTGAGCAGAGGGGGCCAAAGGATTCCTACAGCAGAGCGGAGCACAGGGAGGGCGAAGCAGGGGGAGAATGTTAGACCAAACAAGGACAGACTGAGAGGCCTGCCTGCCGGTGTCACGGAGGTATAGATTGTTTTCTGTCGCGGTGGAAGGGCGGGCGATGGGAGGGGGCTGCGTGCATCCACCAATCAGACCTGAGACTAGAGGTGTGCGGCGAAAAGGCTGGGGTGATACTGCCGGGTTTATCAGCTGGGGTGCGAATGTGCGGCCTCAGGTGGCGAGGGATGGCTTCTCTACAGTGGACACCAGCGTGATCACTCCTGCCGACGCCCCTTACGTCATCACATATGATGTCCAGGTGCGTGCATGCGCCGCGCCAGGCCCGCCCAGGGGGGCCCAGGGGGGCCCATTCCTTGCATCCACAGAGGGCGGAGCGACCCTCACCTCACTTTCTGCGCCTCGCTACTCTGGTGCCCTTCTGCAATCAAGCGTGAAGGGGGGGCACAGGTGGAAGGGGGGCCTGCGAAGGACCAATCAGCCGTTGCCATGCATGCTGCAGAAGAGGGTGCGAGCGCCAGCTGGCAGGCCGCAGCCGCTGCTTCAAGTGCCCATCATCCTGGTAGATTGCTAGCCTCGTCATCGTCCGTCCGCCGAGTTGGAAATTGACTGTTGGATGTGGACTCTGGGATGGCCGGCGTGGATCCTGGCCCTGCTCAGGATGCCGCAGGGAACCCAGCCCCCACGGTGCGCCGCCGAGTCTACGTCACCAACCCCTGTGGGGCGGAGGAGTTCCCGTGTGTGGATGGGAGCTGTAGCGTGTCGCAATTATGCCAGAGCATCGACTTTGAAGAACCGGAGGAGGATGTGGTGGTGAACCACGTCCCTGTCATCACCATGGTGGGCAGCGCGGAAGTCGAGATCGAGCAGGTTGCGCCCACTTCGCTGCACGGTGCAGGGGCTGATGTAGGATACACGGTGGCCACAATGGGTTGCCCTCGGGCAAGCAAGCAGAGATCGGTGCTACTGCTGAGGGCCGCGCATTGTGTACCGTTGCTTAGCAGCACGCGTCCACGGCCGTCCAGATGATGGGAAACCTCCAACCAGACCCAAACGAGGACACCAGATCCAGTTCTAAGCCTCAACAAAGGCTCCCTGGCCCCGGTTCTGCATTCCCGGCTACATCAGCTCTGCCGCGCCCTGCAGCCCACCGAGCCCCGCATCACCCCTATTTTGAGGGTCCAGGGTCCTCCGGTCCCCCACGCCCAGGCTGGCGCTGTACCGAGGTGCTGTGGTTGTGGAGTGGGGGGTCATTGCGAGGGGCGGGCGCGCTCAACCCCCGCACCCCTCGGGGAGCATCGTGCATGCGCACCGCGTGTGGGGCGGAATTGTGCGTGCGTGATCTGCCATCCCCGGTCCGGCTCGGAGGGCAAGGTGCCGATGCGTAGTGCACACGGCGGTGACTGTTTGACGCGCCCGGGAGATGCGTAGCGTGCTGAAAGAGCCGATAGAGCCGCGCTCGTGTTTCATGTGCGGGCCCTGAGGGAATGCTTCGGCTCCGCTTGGTATTCTGCTGGTGGTGAAGCATGGTGGGCATGGGCCAGCCCTGTGGGCATAGGTGGCGGAGGAGAGGTGGCTTCGCTGGTCACAAAGGGGGGGCTAAAATCGGTCTTCCTTTGATATAATTACTTGCAGAGCCGTGAGCGCATACGGCGGCGGGATGAGGGCGCAAGATGTAGGACACGGGACGAGGGGAACCCGCGTGGAAGTGAACAAGGGTGCAAGATTAGGGAAGAAGGGGGGGAGGTGGATGAGGGTAATCGGCGAGGGGCACGGGGCAGCAGTGTACGATGCGGTCTCAGGGGAGGGAGGTGAGTGGGGGTGTGGGGTGTGGAGGAGGGTGCCTGCGCACAGTTCCGTCCGTACACGAAGTGCACCCCCGAGTCGCCCCTGGCAGCAGTGTGCGACCGCGGCGCAACGGCGACTGACCCGGAGGATGGCAATCTGGATGCACTGATACTGGCGTGCTCCCCGGACGGCAAGTCCTACAAATGGGCCAAGAAAGGCGTGGAGGGATGCGCGGTGGACACCTCCATTGCGGGGTCCGCGCCCGACCCCGTACCTCACAACTTCACGCTGCTCGCTTCTTTCCAATTCCTAATGAAATAACATGAAATATATTCTGGGGATTTTTTTTAAATGAACACTACCATCCTAGGTATCAACGTTGCGGATCCTTCACTCCCGTGCGGATCCGCAACGGCAGGGAGTGACGCTCCACTCTCCACTTCGGAGTGTGCCGTCCAGCGCAGGGCGGACAAGGTAGTGTCACAGCACCGAGGCCGAGGCCCCGGGATCCCCCGCACGGCCTCGCGTGCTTGGTGCTGGCGACCAGTGCGCCAGATCAATTCCACCTCCCCCCATACCCATCCGCTCCTACGCCCAGAAAGATGCCTTTACGCCCCATTCCACCTATGGAAAGGGTATAGGATTCACTTTTAGTAACCTAGTCGTTCGGCGGCGGGCTGCTGCGTCTGAGACGCCATGGGCAAGGCATCGCACGTCCGCCTTGCTTGGCCCATAATTGCGCATTGACTCACCGGCGCACTGTTCGCCCTATATATACATATATATATATATACTTCGAAGTATATATGTATGTTACGGCATGAGCGCGCCGCACGCATATGCACGCCTATTTTTAGCATGAGCGCGCCGCGCGCATATGCACGCACATGGCACCTGGGGGGGGCAAAAGCTTCATTTAGGGTATTTGGGTATGGCTTGAATAATTCACGATGTATACTATTGATATTGATGTTTATATTACCTATTTCGATGTTGCTGAAAACGATGGTGATTTCCGTTTTTGCTAATTCGAGTTAGTTTGCTGTAAAACACATAGAAAACTTGTGGGAGTGTAGGACGTTTACGATAGGGTTTGTACGCGTATGCACTCTAGATGTGTGGTAAGTGTTATATTATGTGATATATGACGCCTAACGTTTGCATATTTGTTTAGGGAATATATCAGGTAGTACACAAACTCCTGGGAGTGTTGTAAGCTAAAAATGAATCACAGAATTCTAAGTTACGAAAAAGCGCTAACTGTTCCCAACAGCAAATATTTCTTAAGTAAACCCATCTATTTACAGCTATTTCTACCGCAGATGTATATACACAATATAGTTCATATTAATACTTGTTTTGCTGCTAAACACGAGGGACCCAACTACACTTGGGGATCTATGATGCACACTGTTTACAACCCTCGGGTAATAGCAGATGAGCCCACTGCACAGGTCTAAAGCAGTGTCCGATATTAGACTTTCACACGTGATGCTGAAGAGGCAAGGCAACGGAAAATACAAGCATATGTACGTGCTCGTGTGTGAGAAAGCATGAAGGCTTAGTGAACCGCATATTGTGCACTTGCCGACGGAACCGACGGCTAATGTTAAAACGAACATAAACCGTCGGCTCCAGCATCCCCCCCCTCCCCCCCGGAACTGTTGGGATTCTAACTCAAACTGAGTGGGTTATACTCATACTACAGTCCCCAAAAAACGCCTGTTCAAATATACACTCCTTCCCTAACTGCGTGTTGCATCCTGCATCACACAGTCAGGGTTCTAATCGTACTGCCTGTAAAACGTACAGCGAACGGGATGCAGTGCTGCAGGCTGTTGTTGTGTGCAAAACGTTTTGCAAACGCAATAGGCCTAGCTTCCTACTTGTGGCACTCGCATCCCCCCCCCCCCCACGGAACTGTTGGGATGTCAACCCAAGCTGAGTGGGGTTTGCCCCAACACTCAGACCGCAGCCCCCAAAACACCGTCTGAAGTCAAGACGAAGTTAAGAAACAATATGCACACGCAAGCAAGTCTGCACCTTAGGCAAGCCCTAGTAAGGTAAACTTAAATGAATCACAGGCTGCAGCGGAGCTTGCGGCACCTTGAGATAGATTTTTCCGACTCCGGGATTCATAATTTCCAGCCTCCGAAAAAAGAATAGTGAGGGTACCGCGAAAAAGCAAAAAGACAGCTGCTCAGCAGCACATACTATACCAAATATTCCGTTGGCATATCTTTGTGGGAGTTTTAGAAAACTGTCCAGGCAGATCTGCAGACAGGAAAGCAAACCAGAGTTACAGGGGGGAGCAGGGGTGATTAAACCCGAGGACCTTAAGATCCGCCAGAGAAATATTCTCTGAACGCGCTGCTCCCTTGAAGAGAAAACGTAAAACCCTTCCTGCTGAGTCAAACAAGCTTGTGACCGAGTTTAGTGTTAGGTGATGCAGTAAAGGGTGCACCACAACAATTCAACCCTGTGAACAGAAAATTAGTGTTTGCGCAGTGGCTCTCGTGTCACCACCAAACGCGGTAAATTTCTCTCAACTTAAACCTGAACTCGAAATTCGGCAACACCAAAAGTTTTCTAAAAAAGGTGAACTAAAATCTGAACAAAAATGATCGCAACTCTATGTTGTGCAATTTTCTACAAATCAAACTGCGGTATTTGACAAGCTTCTAAAAATACTGAACTGGGAGTGATACGCTACTTTATAACAAGCCCTAAAAAAGTCTGAGCCCCCTGTAGAGGACGTGCAGCTTCACAAATGTTTTTTAGTGACTTGAAAAACAAATGTTTTCGAAGCCGCCGCCTTATATGCCACGTAGGACAAATGAGCGTGCGACCGGCAAACGTGTCTGGACCCGTTTTGGGCCGCGCCAACAAGACAGTTTCGGTGTCATTAACTAATTCCTGGATGACCCTTTACCGGTGTGTCATGGGTGCCATGTGACGCCTATTTTTAGCATGAGCGCGCCAGGCGCACTTGTGCTGGCACTAGCGCGCGCACAGGAAGTTCCCCGGGCTGGCTTTTTCGACGGGCCTCGCGCTGCTAAGTGTATGTGGCCCTCAGCTGTGGCCATCATAGGAGCACCCTTCTTTTGCGGAGTTGACGGCTCAGAGGGGGCCGGAGGGGGTGGAGCAGAACTTATACCATTGAGTACTCGGTGTATGACTCCGACGGAGCTAGCGCCAGCACTGCACGCAACGTCACCGTCAAGGTATATAGGGACCCTGCAGCAGACAGAATGCGGTCGCACGTCAGAAATGGACACATATAACAACACCTAGAGAGACACGAGGGCTGACGTCGATGATGGACTCATATGACGGCTGCCTGATCGAAGCCCCGCTGGGAAGTGTCAGAGAGAGAGAGCGGCACTGAGGGATGGGGGAGGGATGCGGGGCGGTGAGTTACAGGCAGTCTGTCCCATCGGGGATGTGCTGTGTGATGACAAGTTGACGTGCAGCGATGCAGGGGTCTGCTTCTCCAACCTCAATTCCTCAAATTTAGGAGAGGAGGAGGTCGTGGACCCCCCACCCACCATCTCCCTCAACACGCACGCCCTTGTGGGTGCCAATGTAGACATCAAGCAGCTCGACCCGTGGGTGCTCTGCTCGTGGGGGCAGGTTCCGGAGACGGACGCGCTGTGTGACCCAGGTGACCCCCCTGGCCGCTGCTCGCCCCAGAGGGTGCGGAGGACCATAGGTCGCCCGCTTGGAAAGTGAGTTAGAGCTGAGAAGGCGCACCCGCTGCGCTTTGGGAGCTGACTCTGGCTCAGCTTCCATTTCTGCCCTTCCCAGTGCTCTCCGCGCGGCCGTTTCGGGGCACTCCGGGTCCCCTGGCAACCCTGCGTGGCTCAACGCCGTATATGCTTCACACGACACTCGAAGAGACCTGTATGGCCGCACTGCAGGGCGGGCACTCCCTTGATCGGAGGCGCTCCGGAATGCATGGACAGGTGTGACGGCAATGGACGATGGTGTCAATATTACCGCGAAGGTGCTCGTGTGTCCACCAAGCTCCTGCCTCGACCTCGGCTGTCCGGGGCATGAGCTGGCAACCAAGGGCGTCGCGGCGTGCATTGACACGGTGTCCGACCCGGTGCCGCGCATCGTGGAGATTCAGTTCATGGTCTTCGATGACGCCATCCCCGCGCAGAACGCGAGCGTCACGCGCATGGTGACCGTCCTGTCCAAGTGCGAGTCAGACGAGGTGCTGTGCGGCGACCTGTCCTGCAGCGCCATCCCGTGCGAGGACCGGGAGGCCCTTCTGACGACAACCCCGGACGACGTGACGCCTCCCGAGGTGCCCCCCCCTAATCGCCTGCCCTCGGGCGGAGGGCTACCTGAAGGAGTCTCCGGCGCAGGGGACTGTTGCAAGGAGCGCTGTGACGAGCCTCTTGCTGCGGGGCCCTCCTGGTGCGCCGCAGGTGGACTTGCTCGGGGCGAGCGAGGTGATCGTGACGTACAACGAGGCGTCGCCCCTTCGATTCTCCCCATGTCAGAGCATCGCACAGACCGACGGCTGCTACGCCACCGCCTGGGACGCTGTGGATGGCGACTTGAGTGCTGCGCTGACGGTGAGGTCATGGCACACAAGGGAGGCGAGGGGGTTAGAATCCTTCTCGGAAGTGTGGACAGCGCAGTGGCCTCCCGGTGGCAGCCAGGGGACTGGGCGTGGCGCGCAGCCTCCGCAAATGCCAGAGGGCCGCGAAGCGCCATACCGGCGGAGGCATCCTCAGGGTCCATCACGGTGCAGTCAGCGTCAGCCGGCTCCGACGTTTGTGTGATGGCGGGCTGTATCCATTGAGGGGGGGAGGGGGGCATGCTGGCATTGTCGTTGTTCTCAGCTCGGGGGTTGCAGTGTGAAAGGTGGAAGACTGATTCGGAGGCCCCCCTGGGAGGCGCAGGTGGCAGAGACCACGCCGTGTGCGACCACATCATGCACCAAGTGCGCGATCGATCAAGTGTACCTCGGCACCTGCTTCCCAGGCAGAGCCCCCCTCCCCCCTTCACACACCCCCTTCCCCCTTCACACACACAAAGTCGCAAGGATAAGCATACAGACACACACACACGGTCCCATTCTTCACGAGTGAGCTCCGGAGATTCCGGATAAGTGTCCCGAAGTGTGTCTGAATCCTTTGATCCCCGGCGTGGGTACATAGTGCAGTCTCCTGTGGCTACGGGGTGCCAAAGGAGTCGCAAGGATAAGCATACACACACGCACAGTGCAGTGCAGATGCAGAGGGGCTCAGGGAGCTCAGTAAGGCTTAGGGGTTCCCGTTCTTCACTAGCGAGCTCCGGAGAATCCGGATACGTGTCCCGAAGTGTGTGTTGAATCCTTTGATCCCCGGCGTGGGTACATGGTGCAGCCGGTCTTCTGCGGCTACGGGGTGCCAAAGGAGTCGGTCCAAGGATAAGCATACACACACACAGTGTGGCATATTACAAGGATAAGCACAAACACACAGTGTGGCATATTGTATCATATTCCCGGCGTGGGTACATAGTGCAGCCGGTCTTCTGTGGCTACGGGGTGCCAAAGGAGTCGGTACAAGGATAAGCACACACAGTGCGGTGCGGATGCAGAGGGGCTCGGATGGCTCAGTGAGGCTTAGGAGGTCCCATTCTTCACTAGTGAGCTCCGGAGAATCCGGATAAGTGTCCCGAAGTGTGTGCTAAATCCTTTGATCCCCGGCGTGGGCACATAGTGCAGCCGGTCTTCTGTGGCTGTCTGGTGCCAAAGGGATCGGTCCAAGGATAAGCCACACCCATACACACTTGTGCTAACAAATTCGGTGCAAGCACTCATGCTGCTGGGCAGCCCGACGGTAGCTGCGGCAACAAACTGAGATGGGGGGGGCGGGGCGTCGGCGGACCCACTCTGGCGCGCAGGAACATACACTTACACTTACTCGGCCACTGACGCTGCAAGGAACACAAACACCACTACGCTGACCGTGAATGTGGCCGAGCAAGGCGTGCTGTCGACTACGGTACAGCCCTTCCACGGCTTTGGGAGGGGATCCCCTCCCCTTCCGGTTCCCCCACGAGCGCGAGTTGGAGGGAGATGCTCGGGGAGCGCGGCGGGGAGAGGCCAGCACGTCTCGGGGTGATGCTCGGGAGCGCGGCGGGGAGAGGCCAGCACGTCTCGGGGTGATGCTCGGGAGCGCGGCGGGAGAGCCAGCACGTCTCGGGGTGATGCTCGGGGAGCGCGGCGGGGAGAGGCCAGCACGTCTCGGGGTGATGCTCGGGGAGCGCGGCGGGGAGAGGCCAGCACGTCTCGGGGTGATGCTCGGGGAGCGCGGCGGGGCACTCGGCGCAGGTCAACCTTGGGAATGAGATGCAGCAGGCGGAGGCGCAGACCACAGCAGCGCTTCTGTTGAACTCGTCGTCCGCAGACGCGGCGGCGTTTTCTTCGGGCATTGCTTCGATGCTGAACGCGGAGTCTTCAAGCGCGGGGCTGCCGGTGGCCCCAGCGGATGTGCTGATCACCGGGGCAACAGCCCAGGCGTCCGGGCAGTACTATGACGTGGCGGTACAATTCAGTGTCAGCGCAGCAACGGCCTCCGTGTCGGCTTCCAGTGGCGGCCGCCGCCTGCAGCAGGTGCCCTGCCTTGGCCCTCACCACTGACAACAGCGGGGGGGATAAGTTGGGGGAGCTGCACATGCGCAGAAAGGGGTGCTCAGGGCCAAGCGGTGTGAGGTGTGGACGAGAGCCTCCGTAGCTCAGGATACTGGTGTGGAGTGCTGGGAAAGGGCCAAAGGCAGGCATCCCAGGCTGCGATTGGCCGTGGAGCGAGGCAGCGCGCCAAGACAGAATACAGAGCACGGATGCGGGAAAGAAGAAAGCAGGGGAGAGTGCGGACACGGAGCCGAGGCGATGCCGTAGAGAAGGGGCTGGGAGGAGGAGGAGGAGGGAAGGGATGGGAGGCAGAGGTCAGGGAGTGGACCTCGGTGGCTGATGCGGGAGCTGGGGATGGGAGGGGCAGAGTTCGGGTGACACGCCTCTGGCGGCTCGGATGCAAGATCTGACGACGGTGCTCTCCTTGTCCGGCTCCACGGGGACGATGAGCAGCTACATGGAGACCGCCGCAGCAGAGGCGAACGCAACGAGTCTTCCCACGGCGGTTGAAGCAGTGGCTGCTGTTGCGCAAGAGCAGGTGCGTGGCACCTGCAACCTCTGCTCGCCCCTCCGCTCTTGGCGAAGCGCGCCTCTCGTGCTTTGAACCTTGGTTTGGCACACCCGTTCAGAGACCGTGCAGTGTTGCCACGTGGCGGCGCACCCGTTGAGAGACCGTGCAGCTTTGCCACGTGGCAGCACCCCTGTTGAGAGAACGTGCAGCTTTGCCACGTGGCAGCGCATGCGGGTGGGCGTATATGTGGACAGCGAAGCTCGAGACGCCCCCGGGTGCTGCGTGGTGGCTGGAATCACCTCCTGGAGACACCCAGAGGAGAGGGGGGAGGCACCCAGAGGAGAGGGGAGGCACCGAGGAGAGGGGGACGGCGCAGAGAGAGGGGAGGCACCCGGAGGAGAGGAGGCACCCAGAGGAGAGGGGAGGCACCCGAGGAGAGGGGAGGCACCCAGAGGAGAGGGGGACGGCACACAGAGGAGGGGGAGGCCAGAGGATAGGGAGAGGAGGGAGGAGAGGGGGATGCACTGCCCCTTGAGCATCGCCAGATCGCCCGGGCTGCTCAAAGAGATTCGGGTTGGAGGCGCGGAGTGCTCAGGTTACGGCCGCTGTGGACTACGAGGCGGGGATCTCCTCGATGCTGTGGGCCGAGGTGGCATCGCTGGAGGCCGCTGGGGACGCCATGGCGGAGACCTTAGCCCTGACGCTGGAAGTGCTTCCAGATGCCGTGGCAGATCCGGAGGCCTGGCTCTCCAGCAAGCTCGAGGTGCGGCCACCGTGCTCGCGCATCAAGAAGCCAGCCTCGCCTTCAGTCCTTGCGCCTGGACCCTGGATTCAGCCCGATGGCCTTTGAATTCTTCTCCTCGCTGCTCTCCCGCATGGACCCACTGACTGCCCACTGCTGGGAGGGGGCCTGGAGGCCTGCGAGTACCGTCCCGGGATGCGCCTCACTCCGTTTTGACAAGGTGCACCTATCGCTTGTGCTGGCATTGATGTCTTCACTCGACTTTTGTGACAGTGCGCGGGCGTGCTGTGTTGCGTGGGTCCGCTGAAAATGGGATGCGCTGAGTGGTGTAGCCTAAAGGGAAGGGGGGGGGGTTTTGTGAGGAGGGGCAATGCAGCTCTGGGCGCACCTGCTGGATATTGATGTGGGGGATGTGAACAGCATTACCGATTCCCTGGACCTCGTGTGTTCCTATCGTCCCAGGCGCCCCCATTGCTTCTCTTAGTTCTGTGACATCGCCATACCCGAGATGCGGGGGCTTGTCATACCCGAGATGCGGGGGCCTGTCATACCCGAGATGCGGGGCCCTGTCATACCCGAGATGCGGGGGCCTTGATCTTGGCCCCTGCAATCGCCTTTGTCAAACCCAGGATCTGAGGGCTCTCCTAGATCGAACCCAGGATCCGAGGGCTCTCCTAGATTGTGGAGATGCCCTTCTTCTCCGCCTGCGCTGTGCGCCCAATTTGAAGCTGTCAGGGTGTGCCCATGGTGCCTGCTGTCAGATAATGACGAACCAGGACAAGATGGCGAGAAACACGACGATCGTGTCAAGTGCTTTGGCGCAAGCAGAGCTGGAGAGGACGCAGCAGCATGACAACAACGCGCTGACACTGCTAGGAGATGACCTAAGCGCTCTGTCCTCCTCTGCGCCTGCTCCACCACCCTTGGCACCGAGCGCAGACAACGGACTCTCCGAGGAAGAGATCCGTGCCACCTGCAATGTGCCGACCACGGGAGAGATGGAGTACCACTTCAGCGTGTCACTTTACGGTGCGCCGCCGCGCCGCTCAGCATCGGTGCGTGAGAGGGGGCGGCAGGGCGGTGGAATTTATGTGAGGGGAGACATCACCTGTGTCACTCTGGAGGGCGCCCGCAGCTCAGCGCAGAGGGCTGGATGCGCGTAGCTGGGTCGCTCACGGAGCGGCCTGGATCCAAGCCGAGGGTTTAGGGTTTAAAACTTTCAGCTGAGAAGCGGATGGCCGGCTGGCATGCTTCTGGGGGAGAAGCAGATGGTTCTGTCCCGGGCACGGTGGGACCCCAGCAACGCATGCGATGAGGCTGGAGGCTCTCGCGGCTCCCCCGGAGCGTCGCCTCTTCTCTGCTGTCGCCAGCCTGCCGGCATGTTGGGTCGAACTAAGGCGGAGGGGGTCGTGACGGTTTGTCCCGTGGCAGCCTACGACTCGCCCCCTTCGCCGCCACTGAACATCACTCTGTCACCGCCGCCGCCGCCGCCGCCGCCGCCGTCACCACTGCCACCAACTGATGACACGCGTAACGATGGGTTTGCGGGGCGCGCGCTGAGGACGGTGCCAGAATCTCTGGGTGGGCGACGTCGCCTCCAGGGGAGAGGGGGAGGGGGAGCATCGACATTCACTGATCTGGCCCCGGGATCATCCGGGAAGGATGAGGACGATGAGGACAAGAACGAGGAGAATCTTGATTTAGGCCGTGAGACCTCCATCCGTTGCCCCCCCGCGCAGTCCTTCGCAGAGAGTTGAGTGGGGCCGCCGGCATGACTCAGCGTAGGAACCTGGCCAGCAGCACGGGGGTCGGCATAGGTATGCAGCAACATGACGGCCAGCAGATTGATCAGCGCCGCTGGGAGGGGGGACTCAACCCGCTCAGGTGGAGTCTTCTTCATCCCCGGGGAGGACTACAAGAAGGGCAGGTACGTCGCACGGGTTAACCGTGTGGTGAACGGAGTCCTGGTCAAGTTGAGCTACATGGTGGGTGAGGAGTGCGAGGACCGCTTCAGTGATGACCTGGAGATGACATGCTTTTCCGAGGCTCCGGCCATGGACCATCCCGCGCCTTTCGGGAAGGACCCGGTATGATGCCTCCCCCGTGCCATCCCACCTTATCGCGTATGCCTCCCCCATGCCACCCCACCTTATCGCGTATGCCTTTCCCATGCCACCCCACCTTATCCCGACTCGGTATTGCAGATCCGTCTCTGAGCCCGCAGAGTGACCCGACAGTGTGCGTTGTCACTGACCCGGGGAACTGAGAACTGAGAGCTGCGAAGGGGGGGGGAGGGGAGGGAGGGCATTCATCTAAATTGCTGATTGGAGAGTGAAAGGAAGATAAGGAAGGAAAGTGTTGAGTCCGCTGACAAGGGAGAGGGGGGCAGCGAAGAGGAGAAAACAAGGGGCAGCTGGTGAGGTTTAGGGGAGGTTTAGGGGGGGTTTGGAAGATGCGGCATTGTCGGACGTTCTAGGCGGCGAGGCGTGAGGAGCAAGGAGGAGAAGGCGTGAGGCGCAAGGAGGAGAAGGCGTGAGGCACAAGGAGGAGAAGGCGGGAATATAATGCTTTTGGAATATACTGCTCTTGGAACCTGCTACAGTGCGGGCTCGTTGTTAAGAATCGACCGTTTCCGATCAAGCGGCTGTTGATCTATAAATCTAGGCCATAAATCTAATTGCAACTATTACAATAAAACTTGCACTGGGGCAGCGCATTGTTTATGTCTAATATATGCAGCTGCATATCCAGCCAAAAAGTGCATTATTTTTTTCGAGAACTCCAGCGGCTGAACTCTTGTAAAGCGGAGTGTTCTCTGTGCGCCCGCGCTGTCGTGGAAGACGGGGGAACTGGGCTTGGGAATGATGAGGAGGAGGGGGAGAGAATATGGCAGTGCTCGGAGCTGCTGACGGGGATGGGGCCAACGGGCATTGAATGCTCCGTGCTATTTTTAGCTGTTCCTGATTGCGGTCGGTGCTCCTCGGAGCCTCAGAAAAGCGCCAATCAGCGCCGCAGCTATATCCCAAGGTTGGGTATTGCGAGGAATCACATTTTCCAACCAGATGCTCATCCATGGAAAAGATGCTCGGCTGATCGGTTTAAGAGATACTCAACTGGGATAGGGGCTGGGAGGTAGAATAGAGGGAGCAAAGAGGAGGGTTACGATACACACACGGGTGGGGGTGGAGGCCGGGGCGGTGATTCAGGTGCTGGCACTAGGTTCAGAGCTGACAGACGGCGATGTGCTCGATTCGATGGATGAATTCTACAACACGTCGGAGGGGAGTGGGTGGGTGGAGTTTAAGACTACCGGACCCACTCTCGCTCATCCCTTCATGACCCGAGATGTACCCTCCTGGGCGCCAAATGTGTACCCAGTCTTTTTCGATCAGTACACTACGGCCATCCAGAACATCCGGTGCCCCCTCTCGCCCCAAGCTTCTCCCAAACCCCCCCCGCTCCCCGCAAGCTCCCCTGCTTCCCTGCTTCCCCTCGCCCCCAAAGCCCCCACCGCCCCCCAAGTTCCTTCACCTGAGCGTCCCATCCTCGACTCTGGGGGCATGGATCGCGTGGAGACGAAGCTGATGGCGAGTGTTCTGGACCCGGCTTGCGCACCGGTGACTCCCGGCTTATGACTGGTGTAGTGCCCTGACCTCGCTTGCGACCGGTGCAGTGTTCTGACCCCGGCTTGCGCACCGGTGCAGTGTTCTGACCGCCACGTGATCGTGCAGCAAGTTCTGACCCCGCCTACACTGGTGCAGCTGCCCTGACCCCTGGCTATGACCGGTGCAGCTGCCTGACCCGGCTTGCGCGACCGGTGTAGCGTTTCTGACCCCGGCTTGCGCACCGGGTGCAGCGCCGAACTGCCATGCACCGAGTGACCGGCTTGCACACCGGCAGTAGCCTGACCCGCTGCGACCGGTGCAGTGCGTTCGACCGCTTATGCGACCGGCAGGTGAAGTTCTTGGACTCCGGCTTGCGCACCGGGTGCAGCGGCTCTGACCTCGGCTTGCTGACCGGTGCAGTGTTCTGACCACCGTCTTGGCGTTACCGGGGCAGCGTCACCCGCCTAAGCGCACCGGGGTCCAGTGTTCCTGACCTCCGCTTGCACACCGGGTGCAAAGTGGTTCTGACCCCGGCTTGCGCACCGGTGCAGTGCCTCTGATTCCGCTTGCGCACCGGTGCAGTGTTCTGACCTCGCTTATGAGACCGGGTGCAGTGTTCTGACCCGCTTGCGCATCGGGTGTGCAGTGTTCGAATCTCGCCATGCACTGGTGCAGTGTTCTGACCCCCGGCTTGCGCACCGGGTCCAGTGTTCTGACCCCCGGCTTGCGCACCGGGTCCAGTGTTCTGACCCCCGGCTTGCACACCGGGTGCAGTGTTCTGACCCCCGGCTTGCGCACCGGGTGCAGTGTTCTGACCCCCGGCTTGCGCACCGGGTGCAGTGTTCTGACCCCCGGCTTACGCATCGTGTGCAGTGTTCTGACCCCCGGCTTGCGCACCGGGTGCAGCGTTCTGACCCCCGGCTTGCGCACCGGGTGCAGCGTTCTGACCCCCGGCTTGCGCACCGGGTGCAGAGTTCTGACCCCCGGCTTGCGCACCGGGTGCAGCGTTCTGACCCCCGGCTTGCGCACCGGGTGCAGCGTTCTGACCCCCGGCTTGCGCACCGGGTGTAGCGTTCTGACCCCCGGCTTGCGCACCGGGTGCAGCGTTCTGACCCCCGGCTTGCGCACCGGGTCCAGTGTTCTGACCCCCGGCTTGCGCACCGGGGGCAGCGTTCTGACCCCCGGCTTGCGCACCGGGTGCAGCGTTCTGACCCCCGGCTTGCGCACCGGGTGCAGCGTTCTGACCCCCGGCTTGCGCACCGGGTGCAGCGTTCTGACCCCCGGCTTGCGCACCGGGTGCAGCGTTCTGACCCCCGGCTTGCGCACCGGGTGTAGCGTTCTGACCCCCGGCTTGCGCACCGGGTGCAGCGTTCTGACCCCCGGCTTGCGCACCGAGTGACCCCCGGCTTGCGCACCGGGTGCAGTGTTCTGACCCCCGGCTTGCGCACCGGGTGCAGTGTTCTGACCCCCGGCTTGCGCACCGTGTGCCGTGTTCTGACCCCCGGCTTGCGCACCGGGTGCAGCGTTCTGACCCCCGGCTTGCGCACCGGGTGCAGCGTTCTGACCACCGTCTTGCGCACCGGGGGCAGCGTTCTGACCCCCGGCTTGCGCACCGGGTCCAGTGTTCTGACCCCCGGCTTGCACACCGGGTGCAGTGTTCTGACCCCCGGCTTGCGCACCGGGTGCAGTGTTCTGACCCCGGCTTGCGCACCGGGGGCAGTGTTCTGACCCCCGGCTTGCGCACCGGGTCCAGTGTTCTGACCCCCGGCTTGCGCACCGGGTCCAGTGTTCTGACCCCCGGCTTGCGCACCGGGGGCAGCGTTCTGACCCCCGGCTTGCGCACCGGGTGCAGCGTTCTGACCCCCGGCTTGCGCACCGGGTGCATTGTTCTGACCCCGGCTTGCGCACCGGGGGCAGTGGGAGAGGACTCGCCTGCGCGGCCTCGCATGCGTGGCGGCTCCCCTCCGGGACCCCTCTTTCTTGACGTAGGCTCTGAGCGCTTGTGGGAGGCGGCTTGGGCGCGCAGGCTGCTGGGCTACATGTTGTATGGACAGTACTTCCTCGAGGAGACCAGCAAGGTAATGCGCTCTCCCACGCGCCAAAGCGTGCGTCAACCAGCAAGGGCCCCTCGAGGGCGCCCCCTGCCCAGGGCCGGAGGCAGTCCCGCAGCCAGTGACCTCGGGCTGACGTCGGCCAGTGACTTCGGGCTGACGCGGCCGGTGGAGTGTGCGGGCACCCCCCGAGCTGTGCAGGCGGTGAAGGTGGAGATGCTGACGTGGAACTCGGATCAGTCCTCCCTCGTGTACAGCACCGTGCGGTTTGAGACCAAACAAGGGGGAGTCGTGGAGACCAGCTATGACGCAACGGTGGTGCACTTCATGGATCCTCGACATGCCGACTATTTCGAGACGGCGGTCATCTTCGGTGCGGTCGCCATTCCGTCCCCTCGCCCGTGAGCTGAGCGCGAGAGCCCTGCCTGCAGCAGCTGTTCCAGTGGCAGGGCTGGCTGGATGGCCTCGCTGTGCCGCATCCGTGGACACGGTGTTGCTTGCACAATGTCATGTAAGTGGCTGAGCACCAATGGGAGGGGACACCAGGCTGGGGCATCCCGCGCGCAGCTGGGCGAAGGGGTGAGGCACATGGGCGGCGTGATGAAGCTTACTAAGTTGGGGTTGGCCGGGCGGAGCGGGTGGGTGGGTGAGGGTGAGGTGCACAGCGTGGATCTTCATAGCAGTCGGCGTTGTTTCCGTCCAGTTCTACAAGTTCGTTAGACATCTTGGCTCGTGCAAGCTGCAGAGCCGGGCCCTTCTGACTGGCTTGTTTACGTATGTCAGCCAGCAGGACAACGGCATGAGAATGGTGCAGGCCGCGTGGATCGCCATCTGCGTCCTGCAGTACCTCTATGTCCAATGGAGGCACGGCACCCACCCGGGCTCGTGCATTCCTCCATTCCTCACGGCCGCCCCTGGCTCTGCCTCTCTTGATACAGTTCTCTCCCCCTTAAACCTCTCCTGGGCCCTGCCGCCCTTCAGCATCTTCCTATAAAACCAAGCACATGCGCTTGGGAGTTAGCCATTACCAGTGCTCTCCAGGCCCGGGGACTGAGCGGCCATTTGGCTACTCACCGCTGGGTGCTCCCGGCAATGTTGGAGCGTCACTCCACTCTCAGTCCCCTCACAGTGACGCTGAAGTGCCATCTTAGTCTCAGCCAATCAGGTCAAGAGCCAGCGGTGAGTAGAATCTGAGGCTGCCTGGAGTCCGACGCCCTGCAGGGTGCTCAGGAAAGGGGGTCGGAGATGGGGGCCTTTATGCTGCCAGGTGCTACAACATCCACTTGCAAGATAGGTTCGACATTTACGATAATAGTTACGCCACTGCCAACTGGCTGCTACCCTCGAAGAAGGAGAGGTGACCCATCTGCGCCCCAGCCTCAAAACTCCTTCTGTAAGTGATCGGGGCAGAGCTGCCATTCCGCCATCTCGTATGACGGAAGCGGCCGTGCATGGCAGCGCTTGATGCGTGGCCCGCGTAAGGGAGCCTTCAGGGGGAGGGGGAGGGGAGCTGTGGTCTCTGGGGCAACAGCACGGAGGTGGTCGCAGCAGACACAACTGCAGACGTTGACGAGGGGGCATACCGGTGGAAGCTGGAAGACGACGAGCGAGGCATCCAGGATTTTGCCGACCAGATGAATGACGTCCAAGCCCTCGCTGCGTCATGCACCGCGTTCAGCCTGATGTGCTGCGTCCAGGTGCTCCTCGGCTCCTGGCCCTGCCGTGCTCCAGCCAATAGTGATCCTCCTCCTCCTCCACCCTGCGTTCGCCCCGTGCAAACCGCTACCAGCCGTGATTGCTGAGCGTTGGCTGGGCGGTGACGCCGATGCAGCATTGGTTTGATTTTCACGTGGACGTGCCACGTAGGCATCGGTGTCAACCAAGCGGTGCCATTGACCAGGAGTTTGGGGGTCCCATCTCTTTGCCAGCCACACTTTCGTCCCGACACTGCAGTAATTAGATAAACTCAAACTCAAACTTCAGGCTAGCGTAGGACCCACTGGCGCTTGCGCCTCGGCCGAGGCCATCAGCTCATCGACAAAACATGGAAATTTCACTTTCCCATGTGTTTTCGTGTATGATGATGGCTGTACCTAATCCCAGTGGCCCCCCTGCGGAGATGGCCCCTGCAGATGTACCTTTTGGGATTGGACTTCTTTCGACGAGTCCGGTTCCACCCGCGCTTGTCCTTTACCATGGACGCCATCTGCTACTCCGCGATGGATCTTTTCAACTTCTTTATCGTTGTGGGTATCACCACCGTAGCCACTGCGACATTGGCGCTGGTGACCTTCGGCCCCTTTTCTGAAAGTTTCTCTACGATTATGGACTCCACCATGTACTGCTTCCTGCTCATCACCTCCGGAGATTCTGAAGCGTTCATAGTTCTGATGCTCGATATGCGCCATCTGGAGGTGTGACCGCCACCCCTCTCTTCCCCCGTCTGGCCGTGAACTTGGAGGGTTTTCCGCAGGGGGGTGTGACCTTCCACACAGGCGAGAGCATCTCGAGGCATGACGAAACGGGTTGTCATCAGGAAGCGCATTGTCATCAGGAAGCGGGTTGTCATCAGGACGCACATTGTCATCAGGAAGCGCATTGTCATCAGGAAGCGCATTGTCATCAGGACGGAGATTGTCATCAGGACGGAGGTTGTCAGGATTTTTGGAGGATGGGTTGTTTGCGGCAACAGGTGGGCGGACTGGTGAAGGCATCATGCTACATGTTATACGTTGGCTTCCCGCTGTTCTCGTTCTTGATCTTGACCAATTTCTTGCTTGCCATCATTGACGAGGGCCGTCAGAAGGTGATGCATATGCAAGAGGGCTGCAACTCCTTCTTCTATGAGACGCTCAATGAGATCGAAGCAGTCTGCAAGGTGCCTGTCTGCTCTGCCCCCTGATGTCTATAAACGCTTCTTCCTCCCAGCGTGAACGCTCAACCAGTTGCCTCGTACTCATTTCCATAATCGCATCACCCGAACCAATGCCGCGGCTCTCGGCTCACGGGCAGAAGCAGTGAAGGGGCCATGGGGGTGGCGAGCGGACAGCGCAAGATGCGGCGTCAGTGGCCGCAGAAAAGGAAGACGTACCAACTTTTGACCGCGGTGCTGGAGATGAAGATGAATCAGTCTTGGCGAAGCATATCCAAACGCCAGGTTCTAAACATGGGCGCCATCCACGACAACATTCTTCGTGAGGCGGCTCAAAACTTTGGAAAGAAGAAGCCCAACATGCATGCTTTGACAAGCCCCGAGGATCTAAAGGAGCTGGTACACTCGCGTAGTGCGCGTGCGTGGCAACGCGTTGCCGACAAGATGGACCTCGTGGACAAAGTGACCAAGGTCCGCTCTGCTGCGCCGTCAGCTCACCTTCCGCTCCCTCACCATTTGTGTTTGATTACCAAAGCTGCCACCGCCCACATTGCAGCTGAACAGACGGTGTAGGCAGCCCGGAGGTATAGGTACGCGGCGATTGTAAAAGTGATTAGTGTCCGCCTCGAGTTGCTCGAGATGCTAGAGATGCTTGAGATGAGCTTCCAAAAACAGGCGCACCTCGTGACCGCACTTTATCTACTGCACGCAGCGCTCCGGAGAGGAAATTTTGTGATCACAAACGGGTGAGGTAAAGCGGGATGCCAGAGACTATGTAGAATTGAGCATTGCTCGCCACAACTGTGGCGCTATCGCTCTGAGGGGCATTTTTTCAATGTGGTGGGTCTCCGGGGGTCCCCGGGGAAGTGGCGACGCCATAAAAACCCTCTAAGGGTTTCTTGCTGCAGGAATTGGGGAACCTGGGTGCGAATTGGGGAGCCTGGGTGCGGGTCGCAGGGAGCAGTGACTGCACTGCTGAACACCAATCCCATCGTGAAACCTGAACATGACTTAGGGCCGACCGCCGCAGCTGCCGCAAACGCTTTTAAGAAAGTCAAGCAATCGGTGGACAAGGAGGAAAGTGTCAGCATCGAAGATGCCATCCAGACTATGAAACTCCGCTGGAGTTTCCTCGCTTCTTGCCGTATCCCAGAAAACACTAAAGCCAGCAAGCTGCAAGGTGACCTCCTTCGTACCGCCACTTCCACCATCGCGAATGGGGTGTGTCTTGCTCTGAGCATCGCGAGCATCACGCATCGGACGGCTGCAGCGCGTTGCCTGCCCCCAGCGATGTCTGACCTAGCTGTGCTTTAATCGTGAAGCAAGGTCTTGAGTGCTGCACTGTGGGGAGGGGTGGGACGGGACTGCAGAGGCGCTGATGCCGGAGGTTCCACGAAAGCTGGGACCGTGGAAGCAACATCACCTGCGGGATGTGAGTGAGGCACACCGTAAACTATGCAGAGCCCTTGGGAAATGCAACCAGCGCGTCGCAGAGTTATTGAAGGATCCGCGACTCGAAGCCGCGATGCCCAAGGCTGCGGAAATCGAGGTGGTGGAACTTAAATCGATCCGTCTGCACCCTCGGGAGGTGCAGAACCTCCAAGATCGGAGTATTTTCGTCAAGACAGCGATTACAGCGTGGGCAGAGAGTGCACCGCCCCCTACAAAGGAGTTGAACCACCTCATGGTCAGCCAGGCATCTTCCGGATGGCGCAACAATCACGCAGTACGCAGTAACGCAGCGGCAGCGCTCGGGTTGTCTGGCATCACAGTGGATGATGAGGTGAACGCGGGTGGTGAAAAATACTCTGACATGCTAGTTGGCGGTTTCCTCAGCCAATTTCAGCGTTCGACGTCTAGGGGCAGACTCCTGCCGCCTCTTTCCATGCCTGGCAAATCCAAACTAAGGCTCCAAGGATTCAATCAGTTCAATCAATAACGAAACCGATTACAGGTTACGAATACCGATTTGGTGGGAAGTAAGCTCACCAGACGCTGCAGACTGCATATGAATTCGTCTACACGACTCATTGCTCCGGACATAAGTTAAGCTCTAGTAACGAAAAAAATGTTGCGATCATGATAGTGTTTGGCAAAAGTCGGTAAGTTACGGGCTGTATCCAGAAAAGAAATATAAAAGGAGCCGCCCTTTCCGGGGTGTGGGGCTTATAATCCCCAAGACTTGTGTATTATTTAAATAATAATAATAAAACATTTACGCTAGCAACGGGGACATTTTACACATCTGACGAGGTTCTGAGGGTTGAATATGAGTTTTTGGCCACTTCGCGAAGCAATTTTGCAAAATGTTACTCGTATTGGTGGGGTACTTTGGGAGACTTTTGCAAGCCAAAGCCGGGTTCGTAATCACAATTTTATTTTTAGGGAGGATTTCACTAAAGTGGTAAATATCAAGAATTTTTATTTCAAAAATTTATCCAATACCCTCATAGTTAACGGTGTTTCAACACACTCGGCTGGCCCATTTCATGGAAGCAACTAGTAATGCCGCGGCAAAAACTAGAAACCTAGCTCTTCATCCTTTGGGACCTTCCCGCTTACACGTTCCCACCTTAACCATGAACCTAACCTGTGAGCTATCTGTGCGTACTAACTCGTTGACATGCGGTCTGCTTCATCATTCTCGGAAAGTCAATGCGCCCGAGAGGATCTTCTCTTCATTCGTCAGGGTCACGTCCGGATGCAGGGGAAGGTCGGTAGGCTTGCCCGCGATCTTCATGAATTTCGCTGGCACGCGAGTGCAGCAAGCAAACTTCAAGCAGAATTGGAACTTTGTCTCAACCCAAACTTCATTCACAAGGCGTTTGCCCATTACCGCAACGCGTGGCGCACGTGCCCCCAAAACAGGCTGCTCCATTTGCTTCCCGGTCTCCCGCGTCAAAGTTTTTTGAGTGGCACATCCTTGTTGACAAAACTTTGCCGCACAGGTAGCCTGGCGTCCAGAACCAGGAAGGACCATCCACTGACCTTGTTTCAGTCTGTTGCCGTGTGCCTGCACCGTGGGTGTCGGGGTAATCTGGACCGCCGCCATTTCCTTCAAAAGGTACTGGACTTCGTTCACGGTGAAACCCGACTGGAGGTAAACCCAGTTTCCAGGTGTGAACTTGGCTTCCTTCAACACGCAACACATGTGCACGGACCAATGAACAGCGGTTCCTCGGCCACGTCTTGTCATCAACGTTTGCCAAGTCTTGCAGCTACAAGGGATGCGGTGTCTTGTCACTTGTTGCTCGTTACGTTCTCCGAAGAATACCTCAGTGGACGCGTCGATGTAGCCGAACACAACTTGATGTGCAACTTCTTTCTTCCCATCAACGGCCACGGTGAAACTGCGATCCAGAATGCCGTTGACAACATTTCGCCTTGAGAGCCTCGGAGTCGGGGCGCCCACCTGCAAAATATTACTTTAATATGAAAATGGGAGAACACGTTCGAAATGCAAAGAGTGACATTTTTTCAAACCGTGATTCACCTGTAACACGGTGCACTTTGTCTCCCCGAGAAACAAGCTAGCCAGCATCTTGGCATGCCAGGGCGGTGTGGTCAGTTGGTACATGACCTCCAGTTGAGTCCCAACACTCAACCTCGCGCCAAGTCGCTCCGTAGAATGGTAGTGCACCTCGACGAGGAACTCGACAACAAGCTCCTTCTTCACACGCGCCGATGTGAACCAGTCCTTGTCCGCCGCGGTACTGTTCCGGTCCGAGTCCACCAACCATTCCCAAGCTGAGCCGTCTTCGTTTCGCCTGGCCGCGATGATCGCGGGTGCCGCGTCAGTCAAGTCGACATCCACGCGCCTTTTCTTTGGGAAGTGGCGTTGCGTGTCCGGGCGATGGTTGCGGGAATCCAGATGGCAAGGGGTTGTTTTCAGGTACGCCTCCTGTAACTCGTTCAGCGTGTCACGTGCGAAGTGACGACCTCGACGTGAAGCCTGCTCCAGTTCGCGTCTCTCTTGGTAAAGAGTTCCAGTGCGGCCATGCTCTCGTTGTTCATGTCCCTCTGCCAAGATGAATTGCAACGTGTACGACTGCTGGATGAAACTGACCGCCGTCACATGGAAGCACTCCGTCATCGTGACGATTCCACCGAACACTTTCTTCTCGCGTCCGATCAAAGGCTCCGTCAAGTTGGCACCCTTGTCAGAGAAGAAATGCAAGCAACGCATTGCCTCTCGCTCGTAGAATGATACAAGCTGCATCAGGTTGTACTCCACGTCCTTCCTGGGTTGCTGCTCGATGAAAATGAACAAAGACTTCCGACTTTCCATGATCGTCAAGGGTGAAAGGGCTTCAAGCCAATTGTTGGCCAATCGATTGCACTCGTCCTCCTCGAAGTCGTCCTCCAGCCATTTGCAAATTGCAATGATTACCCACTGCCTTCACCACGTGCAAGTCGCAGTCCTCTTCGATGCACTCGCCCTCCTCGTTGGTCACGCGGATCTTCCTGCGTTGGTCCAGTGGAAGATGCGTGTTGTAGTGTAATCGGAGTCCTGCCCAGCCAGCTCCACCACTGTCCCGCACGTACCGTCTGGCACGAAGGCTTGGTTTTCCTTTCGGAAATTCCTTAGCAAATCTTAGCTCCTTGCTATAGATCTCGCCATTCGCATCTTCCTTGCACTTTAAGGTCAAAGTGTAGTCAATGCCTTCCCACATTTTTGTTTCGTCTTCGCCTCGCTCGCCTCGGGGCAACGGGAAAGTTGCCAGCTTCACGATGCCCAAGGAAGGAAATACAGCACACACCTGTCACACAATAACATTAGCATACGATTAAATAACTCACAACTCAAACCTCACTACTTGGTTCGCGATCAAAGTGGAACAAGCGGAATCCCTTCGACTTGAGAATGCGATCAAGCTCTTCACATTCCTTTTCCGCGCTCTTGTTGATTTTATGGTCGCCAAGTGCACGTTTTGCCTTCAGCACAGCCGCATTCACCGCCCGGTTGTCTTGCACCTAATGCAAAACAAAAGAAAATAACCAGTTTCCTCATTAATGTTAAAAAGTAAAGGAACAGGTAAAATGCAAAGCGAAACAAAACAAAATAACCAGTTTCCTCATTAATGTTAAAAAGTAAAGAAACGGGTAAAATGCAAAGCAATCCAATAGAAAAGAACCAGTTTCCTCATTAATGTTAAAAAGTCAAGAAACGGATAAAATGCAAAGCAAGCCTATAGAAAAGAACCGATTTCCTCATTAATGTGAAAACCTTAAGAAACGGATAAAATGCAAAGCAAAACAAAAAGGAAAGAACCAGTTTATTTTGGCTTGTAGCTCAAGAGCGGCGTTGAACACATATTCCAGTCCGACTTCATCGGAAGAGAGCATCTTCTGAAACGCATGCATTGTCGCCGCATGTTTCAGTTTCTCCGTGGAAGCGTGGCCAAAAGCTGGTACGGCTTTGGCAATTGCCTCTTGCGTTTCCGTCGAAAGAATCGCCTTGCCTTTCTTGTTCGCGGGTGTACAAGTGTGCACACCCTTGTGCTCAAAGAATAGTAGTGTCCCAGAAAATTTATTCGAGGTCACACGTGCAAGGATGCAGCGTGCTGAGCAAGAAACAGCCTTAGTAGCTACTTGGCACTTCGGGCACATGGGACCAAGAACCTGGATCACGGAAAAAAAATATTAGAAAACGAACGCCACAACAATAATGTGGAAACTTGAGAATATGTCTGGAATGTAAAGCAAACCAAGAATGAAAGTAGTGGTTTACCTTATTCCCAAGGTATTCCTCGTCTGGGGAAAGATATCGGTCCAAAATTTGGTCCGTCCGTCCGTCCAATACCCATGTCGTCCACGCGCCGAGGGCGTCCAGGATGCCGGCCAACCACGACTCGCGGCGTCCTCCTTCTCCGGCGGTTTCGGTATGCAGCGAGGTGACGGAGGCGTTTGAGCGCCACACAGACGATCGACGTGAGGCGCAGCGACAACAAGCGTATTTTCATCAGGGCTCCCCGGGCACAGCGGGCGGGTGGCCCTGATGCACAACCAACGCTGTGACCGTGGGCTGCCTGCACAGGCAGTCCACTTGAGGCCAGGTGTCCTGCGGGCGTGTATCTCGCTTGCAGGCAGTGCAGTGGTTTGGTGGTATCACCGCGGACTTCAAGGTGTTGGACATACACGCATCATCGTGGACCAGTTCCTGTTCTTCCAGCGAGGCGGCCATTGGTGGACGGACGGACGGACGGACGGACAGTGGACCAAACATTCTTAACATTCTAAGATTTCGCAAATTAGGGCTCCCATACTTAAGCCCATACTTAAGGAGGGTAACGCGTCGGCCCGCGTCGACGCCTGCGTTTTCACATACTTAAGAAAATTTAAATTTTTTCTTCATACTTAAGGAATATACACTGACTCCCCCCTCCCCCCCAACCAGGGACTCAGGGGGTATAACCCAGTCGTATGCGAGTGTCAAACGTGCGTCAGAGAGACGAACCCAACGACAGAGCTTGACAATCGTATACGATTGTCAAACGTGAGTCAGGCAGTAACCCTGTGATTTTTTGCATCCGCCCATGCCCTCCTTGGCAATATTTAAATCGCTTGAGGCCTTTAGGAGGATCATTTCCCATTCTTTCCTAGTCCGGTCTATACGGGCTATATAGAAATTATTAACGAACACGCGATACACAGGTCCGACAATCGTGTACGATTGTCAAAACTGTTTCCCAAACGAATTTATTTGTAATTGTTTTGTTGTTAGTAAAAAATTTACACCGAACCCCACAACAATAATATGGGGTGGTGGGGGGGTGGGGGGGTCCGAACCGGTTTTGAAATCTAACGTACAGCAAAATGACAGATGTAAAAGATCTGAAATCAAGCATTCCAAAAAATGAAATCTGAAATCTAGCGTAGAGCAAAATTAGCAAAATTTGGAAAAAGGAAATCTAACGTAGAGCAAAATGACAGATGTGAAAAATCTGAAATCAAGCATTCCAAAAAATGTAATCTGAAATCTAGCGTAGAGCAAAATTTGAAAAAAGGAAATCTAACATAGAGCGAAATGACAGATGTAAAAACTCTGAAATCAAGCATTCCAAAAAAGGAAATCTGAAATTTAGCATATATAGAGCAAAACTAGCAAAATTTGAAAATTGGAAATCTAACGTAGAGCAAAATGACAGATGTAAAAAATCTGGATATCAATCTGATTGTCAAAACCAGCTTTTCCGCAGACTCTGAAAGACTTAGACGTTAGACCCCAAAAAAGCCTGCAACCATGAAACGCCCCCCCCCCAAACGGTGCTAAAGTTTTCGAAGAATGTATGATGAATAACCCAAAAAACAAAATGAATGGGGCAAACTGGTGCTAAATTTTTCGAAGAATGTTTGCAAAGAATAACCCAAAAACAAATGAATGCCGGGCAAACCGGTGCTAAATTTTTCGAAGAATGTATGCATGAATAACCTAAAAACAAAATGAATGGGGCAAACCGGTGCTAAATTTTTCGAAGAATGTATGCATGAATAACCCAAAACAAAATGAATGGGGCAAACCGGTGCTAATTTTCGAAGAATGTTTGGCAAAGAATAACCCAAAAACAAATGAATGCCGGGCAAACCGGTGCTAAATTTTCTGAAGAATGTATGCATGAATAACCTAAAAACAAAATGAATGGGCAAAACTGGTGCTAAATATTTCGAAGAATGTATGCATAAATAACTAAAAATTAAAAAGAAAGGGGCAAACCGGTGTCAATTTTTCTGAAGAATGTATGCATGAATTACCAAAAAATAAAATGAATGGGGCAAACCGGTGCTAAATTTTTCGAAGAATGTATGTATGAATAACCTAAAAAAATAAAATGAATGGGGCAAACCGGTGCTAAATTTTTCGAAGAATGTATGCATAAATAACCTAAAAAATAAAAAAGAATGGGGCAAACCGGTGCTAAATTTTTCGAAGAATGTATGCATGAATAACCTAAAAAATAAATAGAATGGGGCAAAACCGTGCTAAATTTTTCGAAGAATGTATGCATGAAGATTGCATTCCGCACATAATATAGTGAAGTTTAGTCAACTTTGAAATTCGCAACCAATTGTCAAAACCAGCTTTTCTACAGACTCTGAAAGAATTAGACACCCAAAAAAAAAAAGGTCGCCAGCTTTGACAATCGTGTACGATTGTCAAACCCAACTTTTATACAGACAAGAATTAAAAATAAAAAAACGTCGCCAGCTTTGACAATCGTATACGATTGTCAAACCCAGCTTTTCTGTACAGACTCAAGAATTAGACTTAAAAAAACGTCGCCAGCTTTGACAATCGTATTCGATTGTCAAACCCAGCTTTTTTTACAGACTCAAGAATTAGACTTAAAAAAACGTCGCCAGCTTTGGCAATCGTATACGATTGTCAAAGCTTCGGAGTCCGAGCCTGCCGTAGTCGCAAGCTTTGACAATCGTATACGATTGTCAAAGCTGCGTCCGAGCCTGCCGTAGTCGCAAGCTTTGACAATCGTATACGATTGTCACAGCTGAGTCCGAGCCTGCCGTAGTCGCAAGCTTTGACAATCGTCTACGATTGTCACAGCTGAGTCCGAGCCTGCCGTAGTCGCAAGCTTTGACAATCGTATACGATTGTCAAAGCTGAGTCCGAGCCTGCCGTAGTCGCAAGCTTTGACAATCGTATACGATTGTCAAAGCTGAGTCCGAGCCTGCCGTAGTCGCAAGCTTTGACCGGTCCCCTGACTCACGCGTGACAATCGTATACGATTGTGAAGCTTGGGCGCTAGGTCCGGCCCCCTGACTCACGCGTGACAATCGTATACGATTGTGAAGCTTGGGCGCTAGGTCCGGCCCCCTTTCGTAGTCGCAAGCTTTGACAATCGTATACGATTGTCAAAAGCTAGTCCGAGCCTGACGTCGTGGTCAGTTTTGACAATCGTGCACGCCTGGCGTAGTCGCTGCCTCAGTGTTTATTCGCACGAGATATCGCAGGATTCGTAGGAAAATCGATGTTACGCCAAAACTTGTCAGACCAGTTCAGAAGTCAATTTATAGCCTCTACCGGGCTTTGATGCGCATTCACTCCGACATTGATGCAGTTGTCGTGGAGTTTCCTTGCAATAGCTAGCAAGTACGAAGCACACTACTGTGACGGATTATAATTTCTATTTTACTTATAACAATAAGACGAGCTTTTTTTTGAAAAATCTCGCCCACCTCCTCTACGAGCCCCCCCC